>CABHPP010143368.1:1216-36332 GCA_902168425.1 Peromyscus attwateri
ACCTAGCGTTAGTGCCCGGACACTGCACTGTTCAGTGACACACTGGAAGACCTGTGCCAAGGAGGGAAGTGCAGGCCCTAAGGTCCTGTCGGCTCCTCTGCTCTCCTTGGGATCAGCGACAAAATCAAACCCAGCCTCAGGGCGGCTGGAATAGGATTTTGAGAACATAAACCACCGGAGGTTGAAAAGTCCTGAAGAAAGTGGAGTTTGGTTCTGTCTCACATATTAGGAAACAAATGCCCTCAAACTTTGCACCTCAATATAATAGCGACAGCGAGGGACTGGCTTTGATTAACTTTCTCACCTTTAGTAGTAATAGCTTTAGAAAACGTCAGCCAGCAACATTGGATCAGTTTGGAAGCATGGCCTGGCTGCGCAATTAGCAGCGCAGTGTTTGAGATGTTCCGTGGCTAAGGAGGCAGGCTGCGCACTAAAGTGGAGTAAGAACTCCGGGTGTTCACGGGCACACCGCCTGCGTGGGAAACACTCAGGATTTACGAAGCCAGCGGCCTGGGGCAAGCTTTAGCAGATTCTGAGTGTTGCTGCCATCTAGAGGGCCAATCGTTGCAGGAGATGTTCTTTTAACTTGGAAGCTGTTAGCTTTCCTTCCTTCCTTCCTTCCTTCCTTCCTTCCTTCCTTCCTTCCTTCCTTCCTTCCTTCCTTCCTTCCTTCCTTCCTTCCTTCCTTTTTTTTTAAACATAATTCTTTATTGATTCTTTGGGAATTTCACATCATGCACCCCAACCCCACTCACCTCCCAGTCCCTCCACACCCACTCCTCACCTCTTCAGCGTGCCCCCTCCCCCAAATTAATTCAAAACAAAACAAGCAAAATCCACCTCGCTCCTCCCATCTTTCCAACACCTCTTCATTCCTCCTAGTGGCATCGGGAGCTGCGGTGTGTTACGCAGTATATACCCTTTTTGTCCAATCAGCCCCACTTGAAAAATGTTCACTGAAATGAGTCATGGGTCTGGTTCAAGGCCTCTGGCACACCATCATCACTGGACCCTCACCCAAACTCCTCTCGGATGTCCTGCTGTTGCCCCAGCCCTGGAAATCCTGTGGTTATTGTTCAGCTGGACCAGTCCCTTCACGCATCCCAGCAGGTCATAGATGGGGTAGATGTTAAGGTGGGCTAACCCAAGGCCTAGGATGTGAGGCTGGGTGGTCGTTGAGCTGGTTGGTCAGGGCCTCTGGGACCACCTCCCTCAGGCAGGGGCAGAACCAGCTCTTCTGGGCCCAACCCATTGGTGCCAGCTCTCCACAGCCATGGTATGGGACAGGGCCATTTCTCCTGAGTGTGGAGGTCAGCTCTCCCATGGGGTGGTCGGGGTGGTGGTGGTGGGGAGCAGCTCTCCCGCCGTACTATCCGGTGAGGGGCAGGGCCAGTGAGGGGAGGGGCTGGCTCATCATGCCCCTCAGATTTCAGCATGCATGGTTCCCATTACCCCCTGTGGTAACACGAGGCTGTGGACATCATCATAGACCCCAGCTGGAGCAGGAACACGGCCCCAGACATGCGCTCTTGAGCTTTTATGAGCATGGACAGTTGACAAGGAGGGTCTGCCCCAGGCTGGGCACCCTGCTCAGTGCTACAGGTCCCTCCCAATCTTCCCAGCCACCCTGTACTGTGATACTACGAATACTCAAATTGTGGCCAGGAAAGAACTAGGGGAGAGAGGCCTGAGGATGCAAATGTAGGGAGAGAGATCACCCTCAGAGGCTACCCTGAGAACAGGGCCTTCTTAATAGGAGCCCAAGTGTTTAGGTGGGTCACTTGCCTGGTTATGATTTTATTTTACAAAGGAGGGTATAAAAATCAAGAGAACCTAAAACTACTTCTATAATCATTCAGCTATTTCAGCACTGAGATATGGACTTACTGTGTGTCTGCAGGTGGAGACCTCCAATATCGAAGTTATGCTAGGTCTAGGAGGCTTTTCTTCTCCCCTTAAGAGTGTTTAGTTTGTAGTTGAAGGCCTTCCTTCCTTCTTGTGTCCCTTCTTTTCCTTCTTCCCTCTTTTCCTCCCTCCCTCCTGTCTGTCTGTCTGTCTTCCTGCCTCCTACAGATGTCTTGACTCCTAACTATTGGTAATTACTGGGTCACACAGTGATAGAGGCAGAAGCCCCAGGAAGGCTGGCATAAGACACCTCAGTGACCTGAGCAGAGACTCTCTGATAGACCAGAAGTGGTAATCTGGTATCCAGGTGTCACCGAAGGACTGTGCATGAGCATCCGGCAGGACAGATGAAGTCTCCTGCAGCTACCCAGCCTCATTGACACAATGCCCTGCCCTGCCCTGCAGGGACTAGGGTCCTCGCTCATCACCTCTCACAGTGGCCTCAGGCATCATTCCCAGTTCTGTACTGTGAATTCTAATTGGTCTTAATAATAAAAACCCAGAGTCAGATATCAGGGTGAAAGCTGAAAGATCAGAAAAGAAGAACAGCAGCCACTAGAGAGACTTCTTACTTCTAGGAATCCTCATACCGAAAAGGGTTGAGGTCCTGTCTCCACCCTGCCTTATCACTTCTTTTCTCTGCCCAGCCAAATCACTTCCTGTTTTCTTCTCCCAAGTGCTGGGATTAAAGGAGTGTGCCACCACTACCTGGCCTCTAGTGGCTAGCTCTGCACTCTGATCTCTAGGCAAGCTTTATTTGTTAGAGCACAAACAAAATATCACCACACCGAGCTTCAGAGAGTGAAGAGGTTTGGGCCACATCATACAGCTTTTTTGCAAAAGAGCAGGTGACCTGCAAGTCTTTCCTCAATTTCTCTGCCCACAGAGATGCTCTCTAGATCCCCCATAGGTCAAGTTGGCTGCGTGGCCCAAACTGCTTTGGATCAGACTCCACACTCAGATTTTTAAAAATATTATGCATAGTTGTAGGTAGAATGTTTCTCTCTTGCTTGCCTATTCTCAAATACCCAGCAGCCACTTTCCAAATAATTGACTCAGAGGCTTCATATTACTTATGAATGTTTGGCTGGTAGCTCAGGCTTATTACCAACTAGCGCATACACTTAAATTAACCCATAATTCTTATCCATGTTTAGCCATGTGGCTTGGTACCTTTTCTCAGTACAGCATTTTTATCTTGCTTCCTCTGCATCTGGTTGGTGACCCTTGACTCTGCTCTTCCTCTTCCCAGCATTCTTAGTTGGGTTGACCCACCTACACCCAGCTACTGGGCAATCAGTGTTTTATTAAACCAACTATAGTGACAAATCTTTACAGTTTACAAGAGAATTATTCCACAGCACATAGCATCCATAAATCATCATTGTGCAAAGAGATACACCTCCACTATCCAGCTTTGGAGGCTGAGGACAGGGCCTGGAGGGACACAAACCAGGTACATGCTCTTTTCCACCTCTCACAAGAGCAGTGCCCATCTGCTCAGAGCTACAACAGTGACAGCACAGCTGGACTCTGAGTCTGTGGTATATGTCAAAGGTATTTGAAAATAAATCCTGTCTGGAAGGAACATGTACAGATTTTGATTGTCATTATGCCCTAAATAAATAGCACAACAATGATTTACATGGAATTTGCATATTAGCAGGAATTATATGAAATACAGGATGATTTAAGGTGTATAGGAGTATGTGGGCTGGTTCAGTACACACACCACACTTAGAAGAGACCGAAGCATGTAGGATGTTCGTATCCCTGGGGGCCAGGGAACAAAGTGTTGATGGATAACAAAAGAAAAGCATCTAACGTTGAGGGTTTGGGGATTGCGTGAGATAAAATGGTTATTATGGATAGGTTTGTGTCCCTTGGATGTTGGAATCCTAACTCCCAATACTTTAGAATGTGATTATTCTAGTGTTTGGATCTTTGAAGAAATAAGGCTGTTACAGTTGGCTTAATTATTTTAAAATAGGTTAGATTTCTCTTCTTGGGACTAGAGATGAGTTAGCCAGTAAAATACTTGCCAGGCAAACATGAGAGCCTGAGTTTGGATCCCTAGCACCCACATAAAAAACCTGGGTGTGGTGGCACATACTTGTAATCCCAGTGCTGGGGAGGTAGAGATAGGGAAGTCCCTGGAGACCACAAGAGGGCCAGCTGAGTTGAACTGGTGAGGTCCAAGTTCAATGAGATACTCCATCTCAAAAAAAAAAAGAAAAAAAAAAAGGGGGAAGAAGAAGAAAAAAGAAAAAGAAAAGAAAAAAGTGGAGAGTGATTGAGGAAGACACATGATGTTGACCTCTGGCCTCCACATGTTTGTGCAAACAAGTGCATAAGCACCCACACCTACATGTGCCCACACACAGAGAGACACACTCACATATACACACTCATATGCACATATGCACACTTGCACATGCACACTCTCACACACATACCTGCACACACACACACACACACACACACACACACACACACACACACACACACGGGTTAGGGCGAGGGAAAAAAGATAGGTTAGGATAGACAGGAACAGAGTGAAGATACTCTGAGAAAGCTGCCTGCAGGCTTGATAGAAGCCTCAGGAAAAGCCAACAGCTCTGTCTTATCCGGCTCTTAAGCTTCAACCTACACAAAGCTGAGGACGGACATCATGTTCTGTGGTCAAGTTACCCAGCTTCAGTGTCTTCCTGTAGCAACTCCAATAAAATACTATAGTGTCTCTCTGAGTCCTAGTACCTATTAGGTCCCCAATAAGCCCTAATTTGTCTTTTCCTTCTTGCCATTTTCAGAAGGTACTCAGTTTTATGAATGACCTTAAGTTTGTGTTTGTGTTGGTGTAAATTGTGTTGAGTGTGCGTGGGAAGCTTGTTTCATGAATACAGGCAGACACCTTTTCTCAAAGTGCATCTGGCATCACAGCATCTGCAGGGATGCTCCACCTTAGCCCAGTGACTTCAGGAAACACTGTATCTCCTGCCCAGAGTTGCCACATGGTACCCACAATTATGCAGTTTCCAGGAAGGCATGCAGTAAGGAAAGAGGTTATTGGATCTGACTGACATTTCCCAAGTTTGCTTAGCCATGGAGCCATGGAGGGTAGTTTAGTGTTCTGCACACTAGTTGAACCATCCAGCCTCACAGGGACTGACTCATATGACTTTCATCAGGAAGAGAATGGCTCTGCAAAGCTGCATGGGATGCCTTCAACTTGCACAGGGTTTTGGATGATTCATCTTCATCAGGCATATTTTAATGAAAAAGAATATACAGTGTGTGCTAGACAGTGTGAGGGCTGTTAAGAAAACATTTCTTATTGTGCGTGTTTGTGAGCTTCCATGCCATGGTGTGCTGTGAGGTCAGGGGACAATTTTCCAGAGTCAATTCTCTTCTACGCTGTAAGTTCCTGCCATCTAACTCACGTTGTCAAGCTTGGTGGCAACCTCCTTTACACGCTGAGCTGTTTCTCCAGCTCCCCACTCTGAGGTCTTTGAAAGAAGTTTTAAAACTTCGCCTCCTTCAGTTCTCCTGGTAGACTGTGGTCTCTCCCCTCCCCCACGCTGCCTCTAAAGGTTGACACAGAGGTACGCCCAGTTATCACACACAACCATCCTCAATTCCCTCATTTTCCTGCCTCAAAATCCTTTCTGGTCAGTTTTTAAAATAAACAATATTGAAGGCAGGGTGCTAGATTTTCACGGCCATAACAAAGACCTGAGATAAGCAACTTACCAAGAATAAGGGTTATACTAACTCATGGTTTTCTATTTCATTCCATAAACAACTGACCTCATTGGTTTGGGGCTGTGTAGCATATCATGGTGGTAGACACGGTTGAGCAGAGATGTTCATCTTATGTCCTGGAATAAAAAAGAAAGACAAGGAGTGATGGGGGCGGGGAGTGGTACTCATGGTACCTTTCTTTTTCTTCAAAAAAATTAAATCGTGTGTGTGTGTGTGTGTGTGTGTGTGTGTGTGTGTGTGTGTGTGTGTGTTTGTATGCACACACATGCACATGTGTACGTGTGGAAGTCAGAGGACAACTTTGAGGAATTCGTTCTCTCCACCTACTGTGTGGTTCCTCAGGATCAAACTCAGGTTGTTAGGCTTGGTAGCAAGCATCTTACCCAGAGTTATCTCTCTAGTCCATATAATGTCTTTCTAAGCTGTATCACCAATGACCTAAAATTCTCCATTTTGACTCCACCTCTTAAAGGTTCCCTCACTTTTCCATAGCACCAAAGGGTGGGGACCAAGTTACTAAACACATGGGCCTTTGAGACCCAGTCAAGATTCAAACCACATCAGAAAGTGTCTTTGCAGCCTCCTGCAAGAAACTCTTCATATATCTGTCAACAGCAGACAGAGGGATGCCATACAGAATGAGTAAATTGTAACCTGCTGTGGAGTATTTCTTTACGCTGTAAAGAGGTGTCTCTGCCTAAGGATCTTTCTGGTTGGTTTAATAAAGAGGTGAATGGCCAACAGCTAGGCAGGAGAGAACAGATGGGACCTCCAGTGAGAGAGGAAGGACTCTGAGAAGAATAGAGGAGGGGAGAGTGGAGAGGCCAATGAGACACTAAAGAAGTTGGACATGCATACGGTATAGAGGAGAAGTAACATAGAATGAAGTCTACATAGAATAATAGAAGTCTACATAGAATGTAGACTAATAGAAATAAGTTAAAGTTATAAGAGCTAGTTGGGAAAAAACCTAAGCTAAGGCCAAACTTTCATAATTAACAATAAATCTCTGTGTCATTATTTGCAGGCTGGTGGTTCTAGTGAGAAAATACTATTACATTTGGTGCTCCAACATGTGGCATGGCAGTATGGATGGAGAAGTCACACCAGCTGGCCGCTGCAGTCACTGCCTGGGCCTCTCCCACAAGCACTCACAGCAGCTGGCTGCCTCTGTGGTGGGGACTCCAGAAAGTAGGCCCAGCAACTTCCCAGAGCTGGGGCAGGTAAATGCAGCTCTGGGGCTGGTACCCATCATCAGGAGGCTAGGCTCTCACAGAACCCTTCAGGGTGGAGCCAGCTGCCAATGACACTCTGTGATGGTAGACTAGCAGTTTAAGATTTGTCTCCCATGGTCAGAGAAAGCTGCAAGTGCATGGCTGCAGGCATGCAGAAAGTCAAGTCTAGATCAAGAAAACCTCTGAACAGATACAATATGATTAAAAATGTACTTAGATGCTTAAGAAAGAAAAGAAAATGGATATAGACAGTCACAGAAAAATAAATAAATAGTTTAAAAAATAAGTAAAGTCTTCAAAGAAAGAGTGAAGTAATATAAAAAGAATAAGCTACACAAGGATGGGAGATACGCAGGGCATCTGAATCCTGTATAGTGCTTTGTTGACTCTGAATTTTTTAAATGTTAATGAACAACAAAACAAAACAAAAAAAGGCAACTGCTGAGAGATATTGGATTGTGGAAAAAAACTACTGAATTAAACCAGTCTATATGTTTTTTTTCATTTTTCTTTGTTAAGAAATTTTCTACTCACTCCACACACCACCCATAGATCCCACCTCCTCCTTCCTCCCACCCCCCAGCCCTCTCTCCCAAGCCATGCTGCATCCCCATATCCCCCAAATCAAGGTCTCCCATGGGGAGTCAGCAGAGCCCAGCACGTTGAGCCTAGGCAGGTCCAACCCCCTTCCCACTGCACCAAGGCTGCTCAAGGAGTTACACCACAGGCACCGGATTCCCAGAAGCCTGCCCGTGCACCAAGGACAGATCCCGATCCCCCTGCCTGGTGCCCCCCAAACAGTTCAAGCTGAACAACCATCTTCCGTATCCAGCGGGCCTAGTCCAGTACCATGGGGGCTCCACAGCCACCAGTCCACAGTTCATGGGCTTCCACTAGTGTGGCCGGTCATCTCTGCACATCTTCCCATCATGATCTAGACGTCCCCCGCCTGCAGAATCCCTCCTCTCTCTCATCAATTGGATTCCCAGAGCTCAGCCTGGTGCCTGGCCATGGATCTCTGCATCTGCCTCCATCAGTCACTGGACAAAGGCTCTATGATGACAGGTTATTCGCTAGACCGGTCACCAGAGTAGACCAGTCCAGGCACCCTCTGGACCACTGCAGCAGTCCAAGGTGAGGTCATCCTTGTGGATTCCTGAGAGCCTCCCCAGCACTCTGCCTCTTCCTATTCCCATGATGTCCTCATCTATCATGGTATCTCCCTCCCTGCCCTCCCATTCTATCCCTGTTCCACAGCCTATATGTTTTAAGGATGTCTTGACTTTCAAATGGAAGTCAGAAAATATGTTGTGTTTGGGGAGAGATTATGCCTTTGTTTCCATAGGAAACAGAAAACTTTGGATTTCTTCAAAATTAATAAAGACCAAATTTGACCAGGGGAAACCTGAAAATCCTGGCTACAGACATGAAGGAAGAAACTAAGAAAAACTACAAGACCAGTGATGTATAAACTGATCCCTTGACATGGGAATAGTTCTGAGACTGGATGAAAGATGACAAATCTTGTTGGCTACAGAGTCCTCAAGACTTATTATTACATGCCATCCTTTCATATGACATGGATAGAGATTTATATTACAGTTCGATTGTACAGCCCAAACGGACTTGTAAAGTCGACAGATGCCTTTTTACCTGCTCAAACAGAACAGAAAATCATCTTTAACTGACTTGTGCACACCACACATTCCATACTTGTGTTAGTGCAGATATATATATAACCTTTAAAAGTTTGTGTGTTTTCAGAAAAAACGGACCAGACACCAATGAAGACAAGTAGCCCAGGTGATCCAGCCTCTCAGAATGCCTCTGTTGCAGTTCCCTCAAAATTCTGCATCTAAAATAACTTCAAAGCTGCTAGCTGAGATGGTCCAGCCTCACAGACTACTCCAGCCAAGACTTCAGATAAGCTCTATATTTTCCCATCACACAGAGACTAAACAAAAAAATAATACAGCTAGCTCTCACAGGACTTAAATATTTTCCCAGTTTTCTCAGGGTCCCCTAAAGATACTATTGCTCCCAAACAGTAGGAAGTAGTCTAGAAAACATGACACCCATGTTCCCAAGAGGTAGGGTGGGTAGTTTTTGGTCATTTGATAGGTTATAGATGTTTATTATTGTTTAGGGGGGGTTGGCTGCAAGTTGTTATTGGTCATGGTCAGGAAGGAAACTAAGCAAAGGAGATTAGATTCAGGGGTCTTGTTCTGAAAAGAAATAGGGGGATATAGGAAGGATAGGATAAAAGGGTAGATTATTGAATCCACTTTTAAACTAAAAAAGTACCTATTAGTCTTAAATATTTTACATTGGTATGGCTTTTATATGTTGATACAAATTTAAGGTTTTTTTGTTATACTACATATATGTTTCTACTCTTATTTAAGGTATTGTACCTATGCAGCTCATTTAACAATGTAATGTAAATTTCTAGTTCTTGAAAGCTATTATTACAAACTACTTAGGATAATTAAGAAATGTAGGTTAGCCATTTATAACAATTAAACTTGTAGTCAAGTTAGGTATGCTTTTAAGGTTAAACAGAGATGTATTTCAGATAGACAGATGGTCTCAAACACTTCAGAGACCTACAGAATATGGTATTTAAGATGTTTTAATAAGATACGGCTTTTCATGACACTGAAACACATCTGCTCCTGGAAGCACCAATTTACTTAAAAAAAAAAAGATGATGGGTGTACCAGGCCTTTTCTTTTGGGTCACCAACCAGCTCCCAAATCATGACATAGAGACTTATTAGTTTTGAATGCTCAGCCTAGCTTAGGAATGTTTCTGGCTAGCTCCTTTAACTTAAATTAACCTGTTTCTCTTTATTTACCTTTTGCCTCAGGGATTATTACCTTTCTTACTTCTGTATATCTTACTTTCACTGCTTCTGTCTGTCTGTCTGTCTGGTGTCTGCTTAGCTTCTTGCCCCAGGCATCTCCCTCCTTCTCTCCTCCTTCGCTCCTCCTCCTCCTCCTCCTTCTTCTTCTATTCTTTCAAGCCTAGACTTCTCTTTATCCTCCCTGCAAGTCTCACCTATTCTTCTTCTGCCTAGCTATTGGCCATTCAGCTCTTTATTAGATCAATCAGGTGCCTTAGGCAGGCAAGGTGAAACAAATGCAACACATCTTTACACAATTAAACAAATGCAGCATAAACAAAGTAGCACACTTTACACAGTTAAAGTAATATTATGCAGCATAAACAAATGTAACACATCTTTGACTAGTGAAAACAATATTCTACAACAAATGAGCATTGAGGAACTTCCATATGGAGTTTGCTTTCATTGTGGCAAAGTTAGTCACTGGGCAAGAAACTGTCCTTGCCTTGACTGCTGACAGTATGCTGTCCAAATTGGACAAGCAGGACACAAAAGGAGGTGACTTCCAAGACAAGGTAGAACAGTCCTTCAAAATTCCTGCTTTGCAAAAAGTCTGTCCAATATTCTAGTTCTGCAGGCCAAAAATGGATGTTCCAACATTGCATGGGAACCTTGGGTGACTGTCCAGGCAGCCAGCTGTTTCTGTCATTTCTATGGTTTTAGAAGTTGTTTGCTCTGTACTTCCTATTTGCTCACGCAAAATTTTATCTTTTTGGGTCTTTGATGGGGATTGAAGATTAGACAATTATACTTATAGTTTTTCTTGTTACCAAATTTTCAAAAAAGCTCACAAAGAAGATGTAAAGTATATAAGATTGAGGGACATAAAAGCTTAAGTTGTTTGTCTAAGAAAATGTTTTAAGGTCTAAAAAGATATTTTTAGGCTGGTAATATAAGATATGTTAAAAAATGGTTTAGGTATAAAATGTTAGATTCATCAAGATAGAATAGATAATAGATTATTTTCTCCAAAATTACCAAATACAAACGGACTGGACATTGTGAATGTATTTATTACCTGATAAGTGTTCTTATTTTGAGTGTGTGAGTGTATGTGTGTGTGTGTGTGTGTGTGTGTGTGTGTGTAGTTACTTAGAGTTAAACTCTTTCCTTTTTATTTAGACAAAAAGGGAAAATATTGCAGAATATTTACTTACAATGTAAAGATGCATCTTTGCCTATGGTGCCCTCTGATTGTTTTAATAAAGGGTTGAATGGCCAATAGTCATGAAGGAGAGAATAGGTGGGACTTCCAGGGAGAGAGAGGACTTTGGGAAGAAGAGAGGTGGGGAGAGGGGAGTGGCCAGTGAAACACTAAAAAAGTTGGACATACATACGGTACAGAGGAGAGGTAACCAAGTCACATGGCAGAACATAGATTAATGGAAACAGGTTAATTTAAGTTATAAGAGCTAGTTGGGAAAAAAAACCTAAGCTAAGGCCAAGCTTTTATAGTTAATAATAAGTCTCTGTGTCATTATTTGCAGGCTGGTGGTTCCAAAGAGAACATACTATTACAATAACCAGATCTCACCAATGTGCTATGGAGAAAAAAGCAACCAGATACAAAGAAACATGCTGTGAGCCTCCTGGAATGTGTTAGTCCCACTTGAAGGTGTCTGGGAAGTGAGTTCTCTGGATCCTAGGGCCTGGGGCCAGGGTGCATTCCCTGTGTGGAAACCCACAGAGCCGAGTTCTTGGGATGTGTGCCCATTCCCATGTGTGTACTGTCATCCAGTAAAACATTCCAGGCCAGCACAGAAAGCCAGTGATGGAAGCTAGCTAGCACAATTTTATTTCTGGGAGGAGGTAAAGCTTCTTTAGTAAGTTTTTTTTTCACAAATATTTCAGATTCAGTGGTCCTGCCTAAATGTCCACAAGAAGCACCTGTAACAGAACTTCCTAAGAAAAACAGCTCCTGCCACACAGCTTCCTCCCTCCCAGATAGCTGATTCCCTTTAGATGTAGGAGTGGAGGTGTATGAGTTGAGTCATGGTGTGCATATGGAGGTCAGAGGTCAGCTTTGTGAAGCTGGCTCTCTCCTTCACCTTCAGGTGGATTCTGGGGGTTGAACTCAGGTCATGAGGCATGTGAGGCAAGTGTTCCAATTTCTGAGCCACCTCCTGGCATCTCCTTTATCTTAAAAGCAACTAGTAACCCTGTCAACATGCATTTCCCAGTGTAGCCGTATACATGGAGGGAGCAATCTTGGGACCTTTGATGGTAAAATACTGGGGAATTTGTAATGAAGGCCTTGGACTGAGTTAAATTGGGGCAAGGGATTCCTGGGAGCTTGAGGATTGTCATTCTTTCCCAAGAATCCTTGTGAGGTCTCTAGAGCTGAGTCTAGCACCTCCCTAGTCCCAACTCTACCCTGGAAACTGTCAAAAATGTACAGCTATAAGACAAAGGACCAACATTTATTGAGGACAGACCACACACTAAGTGTCATTCTGTCTTCATGAACACTCTGAGGAAGTCTCCGTAGAGCAGTGGTTCTCAACCTTTCTAATGCTGTAGCCCTTTAGTACAGTCCCTCATGTTGTGGTGACCTGCAAGCAGAAAATTATTCCATTGCTACTTCATACCTGCAGTTCTGCTGCTGTTATGAATCACAATGTGAATATCTGATATGGGACCCCAAAGGAGGTCATGACCCACAGGTTGAGAACCACTGCTTCAGGACATTATTTATGTGCCCAGCTGCTACCTCTTAGCACCTCTGCTTTGTCCTTAGCACTGTGCCTACTCCCATGCCCGCTCTCTTCATTGGTGTTTAGGCTACTCTCAGGCTCTTCAATCTGGAGTCACATGTTCTGGCATCTTTTCTAAAATGCTTTTTTTCAGTCGCTTTCTTTCTCTTGGTCTTAATTATTCTTTCTGGAAAGTTTTTATCATGGAGATATCTGAGCTAGTAAAGCCATTCTCTAATCTTCCTACCCATTTTCTCTTCCTATTATTTCTTTTTCATCTGCTTGGTGAGCTCTGATTTTTTTTTTGATAACCTGTTGATTTTTCCACCTTCATTATAACTTCCATTCCCAATAACCCCTTTCTTTCCTCTCTTGTCTCCCGAGGGTATTAATGACCATTTCATTGTTTATTCTCTCCTTCATGGTCTCAGCTTCCCCAGGGCTGTTCCTGATCATTTGTCCTCTTCACTGTCTTGTTATTTACATTTCTTAGCTGTCCAGTGACTCATGACTTAATCTTTAAACATGGAGACAATGCTGGCATGTCTTAGAACCTGGGGTTGTGGATCGGGGACTTGGCACAGAAGTGGGTGACCCTTGTGTGGCTAAGTCCTGGCTACATAGTGATATCTGTAGGTCTTTCCTTCCTCTTGGTCGGTAGCTGGATTCCCCAAGGAGGATGAGCCTGTCTCCTGTCTGTGAAGAATTGTCTTTAGAGAGCCTAGGGCCCTCCATCAATTTCTGCCTTCCCCCAGAGTCTAGTGGGACAGTCTCCTGGTAACCAGAGAGTGAAAGGATTCAAGGACTCTTACTGCCTTTCTACAGGCTTCCAGCTCCCCCAACCTTGAGTCTACCCTCCCTTTCACACCTCAGGATCTTGGTGGAGCCCCCAGCTTCCTAGATGATCACCACTCCAGATGAAGCCCGATTGTCTAGTCATTTATTACTTCTCCATCCTTCTCCAGCCTCCAGAATGTTCTTCTATTTGTCTCTTCTTTTATATTCTTTACAGCTTTTTAACTTTTCCTTCCTTCCCTCTTCCTTCCTTCCTTCCTTCCTTCCTTCCTTCCTTCCTTCCTTCCTTCCTTCCTTCCTCCCTCCCTCTCTCTCTCTCTCTCTCTCTCTCTCTCTCTCTCTCTCTCTCTCTCTCTCTTTCTCTCTCTCTCTCTTTCTCTTCATTTTGTTAAAAAAATACTCCTATAATAGCTAGAGTGAGTTTTGAGGTGTCACACATGTTTCTGAGGCACTGAACTCATCTCTTCTTCATGCTCCACAGTTTCTTTATTCAGGATTCAGGACTGGCAAGCATTAGTGACAATTTACCTGAATCCAAACAGTGCATGGATTTCTATGGGAGGAAGGCAAGCAGGCCTGACTTCAGGACTTCAGTTGATGCCAATGACAGTGATCAGATAGATGCTCTGGCAGTGGAGTGCAGCTGAGCTGGGGGTACAGCACAACCACGAAACCCTACCATGCAGACCCATGAGAACACGTCCTCATGAGAAAGGCAGGCAGTTGTCATGTGACTGGGCTTTGAGACTTGCTGTATTCCAGTCCAAGTTTCTAGGGGGCACTGGCAAACTCTGGCAGGATGTCAGCCTAAGAACACCCAAGTGTTAAGGACACCTCCCAAGTACACCTGCCAGAACAGGGGCACCATCAGAGGAGCCCCTCCCTCCATATCCTTACCACTGAGTGCGGTCCTGACTTCCTGCGGCTTTCCCAGGCCATCAGTTTGCACTCTGAACTCTGGAGTAATCAAACAGCTGTCTGGAGGAGCCTTGGGCTCTCAGCAATTCCACATCTCTACAGCGAGCTCTTGGTTTGACGCAGGTGGATTTGGGGAAGGTGTGTGAGGGAAGCTGGTGGTAATTAGAATAACCTCTCTGTGTGGTGGGCTCCTGCACTTGGAATGAGACCTCAGCTTCCTCCCAGCCCCTCTCTGGCAGTTGGAGATTTTATTTCATTTGCTACAACTGGAATCTGACCGGCAGGGCTTGTCTGATCTGGAACGATGCAGACACAGCAGGGGCTGCCGAAGGGAAGTTTTACATGGTCTCCCTTCTTGATGAATTCTTTGTGACTCTTCCCAGTAGTGCCTGACACTGCTCATGTTCAGTGGTGGATGTGGAATTTCCACTAGCTAGCTCCCTCCCTTTCTTTGTTATCAACGGCTGCCCTTTGGTTCACTGTTGGTGCTGTGCATTCTATGGATCTGCTATTGTGAGACAATGTGGCCTTGCCATTTTAGTACCACACCCTTTGCCCCCTATGCTCTACCTATTCAGCCCTTCCCACTTCCACTGCACCCCTAGAATCACTGCCAATCACTACTTATTTTTACTACCTCTAGAATTGTGTCTTTCCCGGAATGCCATTTGGGTGGAATTATGTAGTACGTAACTCTTTCAGCGTGGCTTCTGTCACTTAGCAATAAATACCTGGCTTACCTTTCTGTATCTGTGGGGCACCGTTGTCCATGCTTTCTTCCCTCTGACATGGAATGGAAGTCTGTTTCCACTTACCTATGGAAGGGCATCTTGGTTGCTTCAAAGTTTTGACAATTATAAGTAAAGTGGCTTTCTGGGTATAGTGATTCAGCCTCTAATTCTAGTACCTAGGAGGTGGCAGAGTGAGGATTCAGAGTTCAAAGTTATCCTCAGCTAGATAGGGAGTTTGAGGCAGGCCTAAGCTATATGAAGCCCTGTCTCAAAAAACAAAATAAGAATATAGTGGCTGTAAGATTTGTGTGTGTGTGTGTGTGTGTGTGGTATATGTGTATATATGCTTTAATGTGTGTACATGTGCACATGTGTATAGGTCAAAGGTTGATGATGGTGTCTTCCTCAGTGGCTCTCCACCTTGATTTTGAAACAGAGTCTACTACTGAACCTGGAGTTCATGGATTGGCTAGACTGCCACCAAGCCTCAGACTACCCTCATCCCTAGGGACTGCGGTTACAGGTGCACTGCACACCAGTGATATGAGTATTTTTTGTGTTTTATTCATTTATGTGTGTGTTTTCATCTCACTTAAGAAATTTGGGTGCTGGATTATCCATATAGTGATGTTTAGTTTTGTAAGAAACTACCCCACAGCCTTCAAGCAGCGACACCATTCTGCATTCTCGAGAGCCGTGAGTTAAAGTCCCTGTTTTCTATATCCCCACTGGCATTTGGGATTGTTAGCGTTTTGGATTTTAGCTAGCTTGTAAATGTATATAGTAGTCATAGTTGTTCTAGTTTTCAATGACATAGGACATATAATGTTGAACATTGTGTGTGTGTGTGTGTGCGTGTGTGTTTCTCAGCACTTCTGCATACTAGACAAATGCTTTCACACTGAGATACATCTTCAGCCGTCTTTTTATTTGTTTATTTTGTGATAGGGTCTCACTAAGTTCCTTAGAGTGGCCTTGAACTTGCACCCCTCCTGTCTCAACATCACAGGAGTAGCTGGGATTTCAGACTTGCGCCATCAGACCCTCCTAAACATCTCTTCATCGTTATTTCCTCCCATCTGTAAATCTTGAGTGAGGTGTTTTCCCGATTAGCCGTGTCCTCAATTGACACACTTGGAAGAGGGAATGTCAGTTAAAGGATTGTTGACCCGGATGCGCTGGGCCTGTGGACAAGCCAGTCATCTTCTTGATTGATAGAGGAGGGTTCAGCTCAGGGTAGGTGGTGTCAGCTCTAGGCAGGTCAGTGGGTCTGGGCTGTATAAGAAAGGAGGCTGAGTAAGCCAGAGGAAGCCTGTCAGCAAGTGGTACTCCTCGTGGCTTCTGCTTCGGTTCCTGCCTTGAGTTCTTGCCCTGGCTTCCTTCCATGATGGGCTGTAACCTGTAAGTGAAACAAACCCTTTTCTCCTAAGTTGGTCTCAGCCGGTATTTTATAGAAAAGGTATAGGTATTTAACAGAGAGGTGAACTAGAACAGAGCCTGTCCAGGCACTCTGCCCAGTTGTGATCGTTCATTCATTTTCTTTTTTAATTAATTAATTTTACACCCCAATGGCAGTTTACCCGCCCTCCTCTCCTCCCATTCCCTCCCCCCACCTTCTTTCCATGCCCCTACTCCAATCCACTCCTCCTCTGTTTCTGTTCAGGTCATTACTTTTGTTAGTGTTGAGATTTATGAAGCCTTCGTATATTTCACATGCCAGTCTTTGATCAGACAGGCATTTTGACAATATTTGCTTCCTACTTGGGGCTTCTCTTTCTCTTGACAGTGTTTTCTTTAGAAAATTTAGTTTCAGTAAGATCTGGCTTGTCATTTCTCTCCGAGTTTCTAGTTGGAATGCACACACGCATACACCCTGCATCGCCTCAACTACTCAGATATACCTCTTTCAGCATTTAGTCTCCTGCTTTTCGACTTTAAACTTCAGGGATTGATTGTTCAAATTCTTAATTCTCGGGCGGGCACCCATGCCTCCGTGACCATCCGCGCAGTTGAGGTATCTTTTCTCACCCACCAGGCTGTATGGCATGATGGTACTACAGAGATTAGCCAGCAGAGAGAAAGCTTTTTTTGGTCAGTACCAGCTTTATTTCCCCATGTCTTATGGCCAAAGTATGTGATATACTCAGTAATAGGGTCTCTCCGGTGTGTTATGGTGATCAACTAATAGAATGGCAACAGCCTATATAGTTTTGGACAATTGTATTTGTGTCTCTAGGACACCCCTAATTAACTTGAGGGGAGATATTCCACACCTTGCAGTGAGCTTTTTATTTGGCAACCTATGGCTTCTGGGGGGAGCATTATGCATTATCCTCTGTGCAGAGTAACACCTATTAAACATATGTGTCAGACCCCTTGTTCAGTGTACATGTGTGGGAGAATCCTCTGGTGCTTCGTTCCTGATACAGTGGGAACTGCAGCTTCAATGATGCTTCGCCCCAAAGGGGCATGCCAACTGTCAGGAGTCACACCGATCTGACTCAGCTTTCCTTGGTTGCCACATTCTGCTTCCTAACTATCCAGTGTCAGAATTGGTATGATCCTGACTAAAGCATCATGTTACATCTTTGAACGGTCTTCTAGGTGAGTGGTAGCTTGACTACAAGCCAAGGGGGCTGAGTAATATGGAAGCCAGAGTCTACTCTCCAGGAGTAGAAGCCCCTTCACTTTGCCCCAAGAATCTCCTGTCGCCTGAGGGCCCTATTCATTTCAGACTGGAACCACTAGACAGGAGGTGTCAGAAGTTAAATGGCCATATTGGCATTTTCTCTCCATTATCACGACACATATACCAAGACACTTTCCTCTGCAAACACAGAAAGGGCTTTTTATAAATTGTTCTTAGGCAACTGATGGAGGGCTGTTTACTTGTGCATTTTCCCCCTCTTAACAGCAGCTAAATCACAGCTTGGGCTTTTCCAAGCTCAGCACACCATCATTATTAAAAACAAAAGTTATTAGTTTCAGTGCCAAACAGTAAATCAAGGTGAATATTTTGCTGGTCTCATACAGAAATATCTCTCTAGGAGGGAGGCATAATTGACCTGAGCAGCCTTTGGGAGGCAGGGGTGAGACATGGGAGAAGTGATGTCTCGCTAGGGCTGTCCACCTGTTATACCCACAGATTTTCAGGGGAGGGGTCCTGAGTGGGTGTCTTTATAGCCACCATGCTTAGGGACACTACACAGAGATCCATACCTAGACAGCACTCAGGACAACAAAGCCAGGCTACCCCCTTGTGGGACAAGCATCTCTCAGGCCTCACTTCTCCTAACCCTCTTGCTTAGCTCCCTTCCCAGCTGTCATAGTGGCTGATATTCATCCATTGCCTCTTTCTCAGCACTATGGGGGAAATCTATGGTCCTGTGTATTCCGAACTGTGATGGGTCCACAGACTGCTTTCTCAAGAAGTGAGCAAGAATGCTGTTCCCTGTGTTTCCAGTTGATCGCCACACTGAATGTTCTAGAATCGTTCCAAACAAGCAGTGAGAAATTAGGGGGGCACTGGTGCTGGTAACATTGTCTCTGAACTTCTGTCCCCTATCTTTAACCATGCCTGGCTTCCTTGCTCGTCCTTAAGTCAAAGTGCACACAAAGCTGAGTCTTTTCTTTATACACCTTCGCTGCTGAACTAGAAGCGTGGGCAGAAGTGGCTGTGGAGGTGACCCCTTGGGGCCTGTGCAGTTTCCTACTGGCCAGGCTCCCTGGGTTTATGTCCACAGAGTCCATTAGCTTCAAGCTCAGGCTGATTGTTTGTACACACTCCCCTGTGGCCGTGTAAGGTGTCACCCTCCCCTGTACTGTCCATTTTCTGATTCAGAGAAGACCGAAGCACTCTGTGGAAGGTGCTTCCTAGCAGCCTGTTGACAGGCTACCAAGCCTGGCTATGTCTTCATCCCTCCCAGTCTTCCATACAAGGCCTTCTCTCACATCCTGTCTTTCTTACAACCCTCACAGTTGCAAGTCTAGACAATTCCAGAGGCTTCCTCACAAATTGTTGGTTTTTCTTCTTTACAGCCCCTGGTCTGTCTTCCACTTCATGTGTTGTGACCCAGCCACCAGTTTCAGCCTCTTAAAATGACTTTTGTGTGTCTGCTCCTCCTGAATCCCAAGCGTCTCTCACTTAACGCACATGAGATACATCTCTGGGCTCCAGGTACTGCACTTACGTGAGCATGCTCTGTTACTCCTCAAGGGCAGCCAGACTGGCTTGCTGGATATGGCCCCCAAACTGGGGAGAAAAATAATGGCTGTCAGCCAGAAAATGGATCAGAAAGGAGGATACCTGAGAAAGCACTAGGAGGGAAAGGGGCAGATGGCAGCTACCCCTGAGGCCCAGCTCCCTGCTGTGGGTAGAGGTCCTAGCCCACATCCCCCTCCCACCAATGGCAGAGCCCCAGTGCTTGTCAGTGGTTCATCATTGTGACAACTACTCCAGAGAAACAACAGAAGAAGGAGGATTTATCATGGCTGGTGGTTGGTTTCAGGGCGTCAGTGTATGTTCTATGTACTATGGGCCCATGGAAAGATGGAGCATCATGACAGAAAGATGTGGAGGGACAGAGCTGCTCCCCTGATGGCAGCTGGAGGGAGAGAAGGAGGGAGGGAAGAAGAGGAGAGGGAGAAAGGGAAGGAGGAAGGGTCAGGAACAAGACCTAGCCCCTAAGACTGACTCCCAGGGACCCACTTCCTCTAACTATGTTCCACATCCGGTTCCCTCCTCCTCCCATAGTGCCTCCAATTATGACTTCATCCGTGGATGCATCCCAGATTAGCTTAGAAGCCTCATGATTTCATAGTTTCTCAGTGATTGGATCCACTGACTAGGGGCGTTTGGGGAGGTACTTCATACCCAAACCAAAAAAATATCTGGAGGACCCATTGTAAAAAGAGAGGAAGAAAGAAGAGCCTAGAATAATGTAAGGTTTTGATTACGGTTGATTTTAAAAAAAAATCTTAAAATACATGTCTCAGCACTTCTTGGCCTTTTCTTTATAAAACTGAATATGGCTACAGATGTGCACAGATTCACTGACTTGACCTTCAAACAAATACAGATAATGTAAACAGTCATTCTCTCACACCAATGGAGCCACTACCCCTCACAGGGACAGTCACTTCAGCCAGTGTTTAATGTTCACGAGCTTCATGCTGGGACCTGAGAGGAAGACAGGTGGGCATCAGGTGGGACTCCTGAGAGCCAGCACTACAAGTTCACACAGCACCCCGTGTCTGTGGCGAATGACTAAACTTCACAGGCTGGGTGAGATAAGTCAGAGATGAGGTGGGCTGTCTGAGGACACCTAAGCCTTTCTAAAAAAATTAATGTAAGATTACGTGATAAAGAAATTGAGGAAAGAGAACATAAATATCTGCATAAACACATTCTTAGCAAAATTTGACAGAAACACTCGTGTCAATTATAAACCTCATTTCTGCAACTGGTCACACGGACTCAGCTGGGATTTATAACTGCCTTCCTCTGCTCCCCATTCTGTATTTCCTCCACCCTGGAAAAGCACCTCAGCAGGTCCTGGCTCTTTTCTCAGAGGAGTGGACCCACGCCGAATGTGCCCTTTGGCATGCTGTCTGAATTAGGCTGCTGTAGTTTTACACTGACTTTAATCACAGGACATGATAGCACAAGAGACTCCCTAAGGGATCTCCTGCACTCCAGACATAATCTTTCTTACCTCCATTGGGGAGAGGCCATCCAGTTTCCCCATGGTAATCTGGATCAACCACCCCTTCCAACACTGTTCCTTCTTTCTTAGCCTGTTGGCTTAAGGGCACCAGAAGCCCAAAGTAGCCAGGGCATCTGAGCTTCAATGGGAAGTTTGTTATGACTCCTAACAGGACAGATTCCTCCTCTGGAACCAAAACTTCTAGGCAAGAAGAACTTAAGACTGCAGGAATAGGAAGCAACAAATTTCCCAGTGGGTCACTAGAGTTGATAGTGAAACGATTGCCCTTTCCACCCCTTGGTTCCTGGACCCATGGATCCTAGCTATAGGAGAAACTCTACCGTATACTGGACACTGATTCAAAGCATGTACTGCCTTCTGGAGAACCCTGTCCCAGCCCTCCAGGCTGCTGCCACCTGTGCTGTAGCTGTGTCTTCAAAAGGCCATTCCCTATTTCCATCTGGCCAGCTACTTCAGGATGGCGGGGAACATGGCAAGACCAATGGGTTCCATGACTGTGTGCCCACTGTTACAATTCTCCAGCTGTGAAGTGAGTGCCTTGATCAGAAGTAATATTGTGTGAAATACCATGATGGTGGTTAAGGTGTTCTGTAACCTTGGTGGTTTTGGCAGAAAAGGTAAATCCATAAACAGAATAAGTATCTACTCCAGTGATGGGTTCAGTAGAATTCCCCACCCCTTGTTTTCAGCTCCATAGGGAGCTGGGTGCCTTCTCAGAAAACACGATTGACATTGGAGATCCAGTATTTTAACTTTGGCCTGCATCTGTTCCCTGGTTGTTCGTTTACAAAATCCCCAGAGAGATTGACACGTGTTCTATTTTGCAGCCTCTTTGATGGGCCTGATTTCCCCAGGAAGGGGTGTGTGTGTGAAGGCTTCTGGTGCCCCTTTACTTACAGTATCAGTCTGGGGCTGGGGTAGAGCTCAGTTGGTCCAGTATTTGTTCAACATGTACAGGCCCCGTGTTCTAGCCTTAGGACCATATACAAGTGCCATAGGTGGTGGGTGTATGCCATGATCCCAACAATCAGGAGGTAGAGGCAGGAAGGTCAAAAGTTCGAGTGATTCTCAGCTGGATAGTGAGCTCAAGGCTAGCCTGGTATACATGCAACTGTGGAGGGAGAAGAGGTGGTTAGACACCCCCCCCCACCCCCAGGAAAGGGTTTTGGCATGAGGTCCATCATGTTGGAGTTTGGGATCTGCTGTGGGTTATGAAGCTGTCTGTGTTTGACAGTCTCACAGAACTAGATTTTCCAATCTGTGAAAGGGCAAAGTGTTTTCTTAGGGGAGACCTGAGAGTTACACCAACGATGTGCACACAGCCTGCAGAAGACACCCCATCCACAGGGCTTCCTATCCATCTCCCCTAAAACCACGGTTTCCTTTGGTCTCTGCTTAGAATCCTCATACTGACCATGCTTTTTGTGATCCCATAAATTACTGGGCTCTGAAGCTGGACATGGAGGACCTATGAATGAAACTGTGGGGTCAGGAAATTCAATGGGAAAGCATGGAATCAAAGTCAAGGGCATCTTGGAGCTGGAGAAATAGCTCAATGATTAAGAGCACTGGCTGTTCTTCCAGAAGACCCGGGTTCAATTCCTAGCACCCACATGGCAGCTCACAACTGTCTGTAACTCCAGTTCCAGGGTATCTGACTCCCTCATACAGACACACATGCAAAACATCAATGTACATTAAATAAAAATGAATCCTTAAAAAAAAGTCAAGGATATCTCATGCCAATGTGTGCGTGGGGCTGAGGGAATTCTTGTGTAGAGGCTCTGCCAACATTCAAAGCCCAGGAGCCTAGGAAACTGACAGCTAATATTTAAGGAGGTGTTGGGATTTACACAAGCAGAAAATACCCATTTTAATCATTTTTTTTCTTTTAAAATATTTCATTTTTATTTATGTGTATATATGTGTCTCTGCACGGGACATATGCATGTGAGTGCAATGCCCTTGAAGACCAGAAAAGGGTGTTGTTTCCCTAGATCTGGAGTTATAGGCAGTTTATGAGCACCTAATATAAGTTCTGTGAACCAAACTGGTCCTCTGGAAGAGCAGCAAGTCCTCACTGAGCAAACTCTCCAGCCTCTGCTTTTTACTTTTAAATATGCCCATGCTTGTGTGCCTGTGTGGGGATATGTACATGTGAGTGTAAGGCCCTAAGAGGCCAGAAGAGGCCATCAGATGTTGTTGTATGTTTTTGCTCTTTTGAGGGGGCCCTGCCACCCAGCTCCCAAATAAATCATACATGGAGTCTTATTATTACTTATAAATGGCCAGCCTTAGCTTAGCTTGTATCTAGCCAGCTTTTCTTAACTTTAAATTAGCCTGTCCACCTTTTGCCTCTAGGCTTTTCCATTCTCTTACTTCTGTAAATCTTACTCTTACTTGGTGGCTTGCTAAGTGGCTGGGTGGCTGGCCCCTGGAGTCCTCCTCCTTCTTGGGCAGCTACTTTTTTCTCCTCCCAGATTTCTCTTGTATAGTCTTTCTGCCTGCCAGCCCCACCTATCCTTTCTCCTGCCTTGCTATTGGCCATTAGTTCTTTATTAGACCATCAGGTGTTTCAGACAGGCACAGTAACACAGCTTCACAGAGTTAAACAAATGCAACATAAACAAAAGTGACACATCTTAAAATAATACTCTATAACAATCAGAGCCCCTGGGACTGAAGTTACAGGTGGTTGTGAGCTGCCTGACTGTGGGTGCTGGCATGCAAACTTGGGCCCTTTGCCAGAGCAGCAAGTGCTCTCAACTGCTCAGTCATTTCTCCAGCTCCCAAATTCTACCACATGTTGACAGCAAAATATCTGTGAGGATGCTTCTTATTATACTTCCCCTCCTTTGAGTTCTCTCTCTCTCTCTCTCTCTCTCTCTCTCTCTCTCTCTCTCTCTCTCTCTCTCAAACAGTCTTACTAAAAATAAACAACAAAAACCAACCAACCTGAGTCTGATAAATGTTCCAGCTTCAACTGGCAACTCCGAGGAAATATAGGGACAGAGGAACAAGTTAAGGACCCCATGGGGACATAGCAGGATCCAGACTGAGGGAAATGTTACAGGATAGAGGATATGCTGCTTTAATAGATAAGTGTCCCAGCTGACTTTCCATTGCTGTGATGAACACCATGATCAAAAGCAACCTGGGAGGAGGAAAGAGTTTATTGCAGCTTACGGGTTTCAGTCCATTATGGAAGGAAGCCAGTACAGGAGCCTACAGCAGGAACCTGGAGGTAGAGACTGAAGCAGAGGCCATGGAAGAATGCTGCTTACTGGCTTGCTCTCATGGCTTGCTCAGTCTGCTTTCTTATGGAGCCCAGGACCACCAGCCCAGGGGTGACATGGCTCATAGTGGGCTGGGCCTTCCCGCATAAATATTTAATCAAGGAAATGCCCTATATCTTGCCTGAAGTCCAATCCGATGGGGACATTTTATCAATGACCCTAGTTTGTGTCAAGTTGCCAAAAAAGCTGATCCACGCAATAAACACATTGAAAATGGCAATGGAGAGGCAGAGATAGGAATAGAGGACTAGGGAGAGGGGGGCCGAGTCTGGTAGAAGAAGAGAGGAAGGTAGAGGGAGTGAGAGGACACCTAGAAAGTCCAAGAGACTTCAACATATCAGCCAACAAAACACAAAACATTCTTGCCTTTGACTCCAATGATAAAGAAGTCATTTAGGACCCCAAATGAACCACTGGAGAACTGAACTTCAATTGCCTACTAAATGATGTTAAAGAACTCTTGCATCAGCGTTAGTTGCCAACTTGACATAGCCTAAAGTCACCTGAGAAGGAACTCTCAACTGAGGGATCCCCTAGATCAGATAGGCCTGTGGGTATGTCTTCAGAGTATCGCCTTGACAGTTAGTTGCTGTAGGCGGCCCAGCTCCACTGTGGGCAGCACCATTCCTTGGGCAAGTGGTCTTGAGTTGTATAAGAAAGATAACTAAGCATGATCCTGCAATCAAGGCAGGAAGCAGGGTTCCTCCATGGTTTCTCCTTACCGTGACTACGTGAGTTCCTGTCCTGACATTGCATGAAGGACTGAGCTGTAAGCTAAATAAACTCTTTCCTCTGGTTGTTTTTGTCTTATCAAGTGCCTTATCAAGGCAACAGAGAGGAAACTGGACTATCTTGCTAATATTTAGGTGTGATAAGAAAAAAAACAACCAGAATTATTTTCAAGATAAATCTTAAATATCTACAGTTGGGACGGAAGGGCTCCAGGATGCCCTCTAGTGGGGATTCCCTCACTTGGGAAGGCTGGCTGAGGTGGGTGGGGCTCTTTCCAAATGGATTTACACTGAAGCTAGGTCAGGGGCTGGGAGGTCCCTGCCCCTGCCCACTTGGCCCTTGTGTGTGCAGACATAATCCACAATAGCAAAGTTTGAAGGAAGCCGCTTTGCTCTGCAATGGCTCAGGCCACCCGCCCTGACGGTAGGTTGTCTGTGCTGCCCCTGGGGTCCCTCTGTACCCCTTCTTGGCTACTGGCTTTCCCTCTGCACTTATTCTTAATTATCTGCAGTGTCTGGCTTGACCCCTGGGAAACTGGCCTCCTCCTGAAGGCTCTGAGAGCTTTTCCTTTTCAAAAAGACAGCTCTAGAGAATACCTGGAGAGTGGAACTCTCCACATCAGGAGATAGCTCTCTTGGTGCTTTGGTGGCCCTTGCCACTCACTGGGGGCAGCAGGGCATGGTGCCACCTTGTCAGTTGAGGTGCGTTCCCAGCTAAACCCAAATTATTAGCCTTAATACAATTTTAAAACAATTATTGAGCCAACCGGATGCAAATGAAACCAAATGAACCTATAAATATATGTGTTTTTCAAATTAGTAATTGGATTTTTTGATGATCTTTGGCGTGACATTGATAAGCTGCCTCTCATAACAGTCTAATTAGGCAATATGTAAACTTTGGCATTCGGTTCTGTCCTAGTGGCTTTTTCAAATGATGTTTGTAAAATTTGCAATTTCATATTACAGATTAAAAATTAAAAACTGCAGGAGGCTAACATTAAAATGAGAATTCATTTCAGGGAAAGCCCTGTAGACAAAATCCACCCTAATAGAATTGTGCATAAGGGGCCGCAAATCACGATGTGTAGTTACACAGGGGAGAGCTTGTCAAAACCAGTATTGTTGGTCTGTAGTTCTATTCACAGTATTAAACCCATCAGCAAAGCCACTTTAGGGAAAATGTGAACATTATCAAAGAACAGTAAATTAGCAAGAAATTAAAGCATATACCCTCGCATTTCCAAAACAAAAGATCCCTTCATTAAAAACCTTTCATCAGTGGTTTTACTATTCATAGCAGTAATTTGCATAACTAAATCAGTTTTCACTGATGAGAGACGACCAAAGTTTTTTCACTAATTTCTTTTTTGAATGAGCTCTCTAGTTTTTTGATTAAAATTTCACACCAGTAGTTGAACGGAATTGAATACGAGGCTTAGACATCTATGCAAGTCTCGTCTTCTGCGAAGAGGGGATTAAATGTTACTTTTTGGGAAGGAAGGTATTGTTCAACCCGCTTTGTTTACCTTAACTTCGTGTGTTTTCCTCAGCTTGAAACTTAGCAGTTGTGTAGAAGAAAACCAAACCAAAACAATGACTTTATCATCAATGGAATCAAGTCAGCAGTTAGACTTAGTTCTTGTTTGCTTGGACCTGAGGGCAGGCAGTAGGTAACGTGGCCAGGTGACCTCTGAAGAAGGCAGAACCACCACCACCTAAGTGTTTTCTGGGCTCTTCAAGGTCTTTGTGTGCTTTTTCTCCAAAGAAAAAAGTGATTTCTCCAAGGGGTAAAGCAGGGAGGAGGCCACCTGTTTATACCCTGGAGTCCCTAACCAGGAAAGAGCTGGGCATTGGCTTGACCTGGTCCTTAATGTATGCAGAATGGTGTGTGTGTGTGTGTCTACATCTCTGAAAATGGAAGAAACAGAGCAGGAAAGTGTTGCTTAGGGGCTTTTAATCAGACGCATCTGTTAGTCTGGCAATTTAATCTGAGTTAGAAACAAACTTGCAAAGCTGGGCATGATGGCCAGGCCTGTAAATCCCAGTACTTCAGGAGGAGCGGAAGTTCAAGGCCAGTTTGGACTGTAGAGTGAATTCCAGGCCAGCCTGGGAAACTTGTGGAGCTGGGGTATGGATCAGTGGCAGACGTGTGAGGTCTATATATAACCGATAGTAGTTTTCTTCTCTCTTCCAGCAAGAGTTCAGAAGCACACTGGGAGGGGTGGGGGTAGGTAGTTACACGACTTTAATGAACTGTGGGTGATTTTTGGACTTTAAAAAGCGAGAGCATAGCGTATAACTGCAAAAGTGTCTGAGGGACAGTCTTGTGCACTAAGGGAAGTAGCTGCCTGACCTCTGTCCTAGGACAGCCTGGGTGCTTTCTGGTGATATTCTCTCTCTCTCTCTCTCTCTCTCTCTCTCTCTCTCTCACACACACACACACACACACACACACACACATCAGAGCCTCATGCAGTTCAGGGTGGTCTGGAACTCCCTTATATAGCCAAGAATGAACTGTTCCTTCAGCCTCTACTAGCCTCTGGTGGCACACAGCGTGTGCCACCAGATTTGTGTGACTCTGGAGAGTGAACTCAGGGCTTCGTGCAGGGTAGGCAGGCATTCTATACACCCAGCCCTTTCCTTGTGATTCTTAAGTGTTTTGATTCCCAAACCAAGAAACTCACCCTTTAAAAAAAGAGGATCTTAGGAAATGCACCATGAAGCATGTTCGTGATGCCGGCCTTTCTCAAGCTTCCCTCTATTCAGTGGGTCTATGCCACGACTCTATGGGGAAGTGACTGGATGCCCAGGAGTCTGCTCAGAAGCAAGTCCTCTTACGTTCTAATCACACACATGGCCCTGAGACTCAGTTCTTACCAAGCAGTTCCTTGACTACATGGGATAGGATAGTTCCATTCTTGAATAGAGGAGTCAATTTCAACCAGACAGAGCTAAACCTAAATTTTTTTTTCTCACCAGATAATTAAGTCAGTATATGGACCTACTGGCCTGTTGTAGTCTAGCTCTCTCTCTGGCTCATTCTGAAGCCTTTTGACATTAAGCAGGAAGAGACCCTCCCCCCAACCCCATTTCAGGCAGACTTCAAGAAACTATTTTTGTCTTTTCAATAGACTTCTCATTTTATTGTCTGTTTCTCTTAATCAGGAATTGTGACTCACTGGTTGTTATGGCAACATAGATAGGCTACTCCAAGAAAGTGGGGTCAGAGCAGTAGATATCTTCACATCTCCTGGAGGGACCAATAAAATAGTAGGAGCAAAGGTAGAGAAGGATGAGCGTGTCCTGGGCAAAGGTGGCAAGGAGATTGACAGGCGGAAGGAAATGGTGATGGGGGGTCTGTTGCTGGAAGGCCTCCCGCCCACCTTTGGGGTGCACAGCTTGCCTCTTTAGGGAGAGCAGGCATCACTTCTCTGCCCTTTGGTTAAGATGAAGCAGAGTAAGAGAAAGGCATTATAGGGGTGACCCTGGCCATCCCTCCTGCACAAGATCTTGAACAAGACTTGGGCTCTCTCTAAAGTCAGAAAGCACCATGGTGGCATGGTGGGGTCCAGCCAAGGATGCTGTGGGAAAGGATGAGGTGGTCTCTATAGCTTCAGCCCCCCCCCAGGCAGGCTTGAATGAGGCTGTGTGAAGACTGTGCTAAGAGCTACCAGAGAACCTGCGCAGCGGTTGCAAATGCACAAGGCCTTCCCACTTTTCTTGTTGTTTGCTCTAGTTGTCATTTTCTGGCCTCTTGTGCCATTTTTGGGAGACCGTGATTCTTCCCAAGCAGTAGATGACCTGGGGAAGAACAAGACTTTTTTCCACATGCGCATAGAGTTTTTAATAGAATGTTGAGAAAAAGAGGGCCGTGAGGAAGGACAAAGCAGAGCTGAAGGAGGACACCATGTGATGAGAATGAGTTGAGTATTTGGAGGGTGAAGCTAAGAGACCAGCTGTCACGCATCTGCATCGGCCCCCTGCCCTGCTTGGAGGTGTCTGGAGCCAGACGGTCTAGTGTCCTTAGAAACTCAATACTGGTGTCCCCATACAAAGGTCCCAAGGCTTTGAGATCAAGGCTTTAGAGCAAAGTTGGCTACCAAACACAACTTCTACTGGGCGCAATATTGAGTGCCAGTGTCCACTCCCCTTGTGGACGAGGTTGGCACAGCCAGTGACCTGGATTCACACCCACACTGATTTCCCAGGTCTGGAGGAGACCTTAGATTGCAAGCGCCATTGATGCCTCACGCTTCTAATCTCTGACACCCCGCCAGCTCAGGAAAGATTTCATAATTAAAAATGTAAAAATGTTAATTACCTGAAGTTACTTCCTGATGAGTAGCACTGATCAAGAGGGAAATTGATGGTATTAAAACAGGAAAAATTATTAGATCAAGCAATATTCATGGGACATGGATCTCATAAGAACTCTGTGTGTGGCCATGCAGGTTTGGTGCTGTTTTTCTGTATTGTGTTGTGTGGGGAGAAGAGAATACATTGAACCTAGACCCAGAGACATGCGATAGAATGAGTGGGCAGTAACAAGGACATGTCTTCCTGACCAGCAAAATGCTTGGAGATGCAGGCTTGATGCAGGGGGGCAGAAGTGCCTGGGAGGCTAGGATGTTCTTAGGGTGGTGCTGGCAGGGGTGGTGAGAGTCTGAGGAGGCACTGGGCTGGAGTCAGTCAGCTGGAGTCCCCAGAGTGTAATGGTGTACCTAGCAGGTGTGTTCCCTGTTCTGTTGGGTTCCTGGCTGCCTGGTGAATGTCTGCCAAGGGCCAGAGGACACATTAGTACACTTCTGCATCTTAAGCCTTCTGTTTCAACTGCTTAGCTCTGCTGTTTAAGTCTGAAAGTATTGTCCACAAATCATGCCCATGTCACAGTGGCTGGGTTTCAATCAGACTTTAGTTACAGACACTGACATTTGAAGCTAGTACTTTTTATGTGGAATGAAAACTCGTCTTACTTTCTCTAGCCCTTTATAGAAGTAAGTTCGAGGCTGGAGAGATGGCTTAGTGGTTAAGAGCACTGGTTGCTTTTCCAGAGGGTCCAGGTTTGGTTTCCAGCACCCACGTGGCGGCTCACAACTGCCTGTAACTCCAGTTCCAGGGGATCGAATTCCATCTTCTGACTGCTGTGGGCACCAGGCACACATACACAAGGTGCACAGACATACATGCATGCAAAATACTCATACACACTTAAAAAAAAAGACGGAAGACTGTCCGTCGCTTAAGGATTAGGCGTGATTGGCAGGTCAGTTTTTGCTAAGCTCTGCTGTCTATACTAGAATCTTCAGTAGAAAACACTTTTCTTGCCAGTTTCAACTACTTTTAAATTCTATAACTCGAGTTTGCTGTGTTTGGACCAAACTGCACCATGAGTTACAAGGTGTCACGAATGAGAGGTTTAAGTGGGTCACAGGTGATATAATTTACCTCGACAAATTCAAGGTAAGAAAGTTGTAATAAAATTGCATAATAATTTCTAAAACTGGAATCAATAATTTCACGAAATTCTTCTGTATTGCGTGCTTGGTTTCATGTGCTACTTAAATGCTGACCTGGAGCGCTCAGAGTCACATTCTTTCATGGAGCAAATACTCTCTGATTGCTCGCTGGGTGTCAACCCCTTTGCTGAGCACTGGAGATGCATCAGAGAGGAGGTTAGACAAGGTTCCTGCTCTTGGGGAGTTCTCAGTCTACCTGGACTGGCATCACACACACACACACACACACACACACACACACACACACACACACACACTCACACCGCTACGCCATTGTGATCTTCCTAGCTTCTGTCTATTGGTGCCTCAGCTGCATCCCTTCGACACGCTGGCATGCCTTCCTCCCAGATCTGGCACTTGCCCTTTCGCACCTCAGGGCTCTTCCTACCCCAATTTCTCCACTGCTAGTGGAAGCCCTCTTGGCTGTAGGAGGCACAGCACACCCAAAGTGTAAAGGAATGAACACCCAGCCCATCCTGAGCCTGGATTTTAGGGACTGGTGTGTGGATGCAGAGCTCTCCTGCCCTGTCAATGGAGAAATATTAAGGTGTCTAGTCTACAGTTTCCCAGAGTTTGCCCATGGGGTTAACCTCTCACCAACAGCTTTGAGTGCTGCCTTGGAAACATAGATAGAGATACAGGGTACTGTTAGCTTCTTTAGGAGGTTGGATCAGAAGAATAAAATGCTGGCTACCCTGTTTTCTGTTCACAGGAAGCCAGAAATTATCTATTATCTGGAGAAATAAATTGTAGAACATTCCTTTATTTTACATTTTCATTTTACACTTTCTCTTGACTTTCCCATCATGTTCAGGCATCTAACTCTGTAGATGTGAGGGGGTGAAGTATTTGATGTATTCACAATAAGTTACAGACGTTGAAAGTTCATAGATTCCTGGTGTCTCTCTAGCTGGAAAAGCATGGGTGCTGTGTGGTGGTTTGAATGAGAATGACTCCACAGGCTCATGTATTTGAATGCTTGGTCCCCTGATTCGTAGAACTGTTTGGGAAGGATTAGAAGGTGTGGCCTTGTTGGAGGAGGTGTGTCACTGGAGGAGGGGAACAGACTTGGGGATTTCAAAAGCCCATGCCATTTCCATTTAGCTCTCTCTGTCTTCTGTTTGTGTCTTAGTTGTCAGTCCTCAGCTATTGGTCCAGTACCATACCTGCTTGCCTGCTACCATACTCCCTGCCATGATGGTCATAGACTCAGTCTCAGAAGCCCCAAATAAACTCTTCCTTCTATAAGTTGCTTTGGTAATGATGTCTTATCTCAGCAATAGAAAAGTAACTAAGGCAGGGTAGCACCTAAAAAAAATTCTGTCCTCTCCCAAGCCAAAGAAGCTTGCCTTCTGTCCAATAGGTTTAGAAAGAAACAAAAGTCAGGATCACCTGACATCTTCTTACTCAGCAGAACACACTGGTGATTCTTTGTGTATAGCCTTCCATGTGTTTTCTACACAGAACGCTCTCCAACACACATGGTAGTATATATATAGTTGTCACAGATGGAATATAATGAGTTGTTACTTTTTTGGGTATTTTTGTGGGTTTGTGTGTAGGCCAGAGGTTAATGTCAGGTGTCTTCCTCAGTTTCTTCCCCTTCTTATTTTTGAGACAGGATCTGACTGAACCTGAAGCTCACTGGTTGTCTAGACTGGCTAGCTGGTGAGCCCAAAATCTGCCTGTCTCTGCTGTCCAGGTCCAGGTTCAGTTCTGGACTTATAGATGCAAGCTGCTGCTTCTGGTTCTGGTGTCTTTAACTAGCACACTGTATAACAACTCCTACGCCAATCTCTAACTGATGTAAGGGATAAGTGCCCTTTCTTCCATGATGTATTCGTGAACAGCTGTTGCTAACATAAACAGGACTCTAGGGAATGGCCAGGCATGTTGGACTAGGCCTGCACATCCAACTCCCACAGGCATGGTTGGTAGATGCGGAGCCTCCTCAAAGGCTGTGTTGGTGTTAAGGACTCCCGTTGTTCTTCTCTGCCATCAGGCCTAAGATTCCACCCTCTCCCCACATTATCAGCCCCAGCCTCAGTCTTTGATCACTAATGATTCACAAAACAGCTAACTTTTTGAATGCCTGTCGTTTTCCCAGCTCTGTCTGGAACCGTTTCTGTATCAAGACATTTAGCTCAGGTGGCACCATAGAACAACACTCTCCCAAAGATTGCCACATCCTAATGTCCCCAGACTGTGACCTGTTACAGTTTGCAGAAGTAAGTTAAGGATCTCAAGAAAGTAATCTTGGATCATGTGGTTGGACCAATGCAATCGTCAAGGTCCCTGAAGGATGGAAAGGTCCTGACTCTTGTGTTCTTTCCAAACCTATTGTACAGAAAGCAAGCTTCTTTGGCTTGGGAGAGGACAGATTTTTTTTTTTAGGTGTTACCCTGCCTTAGTTACTTTTCTATTGCTGAGATAAGACATCATTACCAAAGCAACTTATAGAAGGAAGAGTTTATTTGGGGCTTCTGAGACTGAGTCTATGACCATCATGGCAGGGAGTATGGTAGAAGGCAAGCAGGTATGGTACTGGACCAATAGCTGAGGATTGACAACTTAAGACACAAACAGAAGACAGAGAGAGCTAAATGGAAATGGTATGGGCTTTTGAAATCCCCAAGTCTGTTTCCCCCCTCCAGTGACACACCTCCTCCAACAAGGCCACACCTTCTAATCCTTCCCAAACAGTTCTACGAATCAGGGGACCAAGCATTTAAATATATGAGCCTGTGGGGTCATTCTCATTCAAACCACCACACACCACCCGTGCCTTCCCAAGCTAGAGAGACACCAGGAATCTATGAACTTTTAGCTTCTGTAACTTATGGTGAATATACCAAAAAATTCACCCTCTTACATATAAGCAGAGAGATGGAACTATGGACACTGTGCTGCTGGCTTGAAAGATGGAAGGATAGGTGGAGAGATGCAGCCACCTCTAGAAGCTATAAAAGATGTGACAGATTCTCCCTGGAGCCTCCAGAGGGAGCATGGCTATACCAATAGCTTGAATTGAACCTAGTAAGAATGATTTTGAACTTCTGACATCTAGAACTACAAATGAATAAATCTGTATGTGAGCTACTAAGTTGATGGTGACTTGTCACAGCCGTGGTAGGAAGCTAATACTTTGACCCGTGATCCTGGTGTAAATTCTGTTCTGTCCTCTGCTTTCTAGAGGAGACAGAGGCCTCTGGAGTGTATATCTAAGTAATGGCCGAATTAAGACAGTGACATCTCATAACGGGTGAAGTTGGCTTGGGACCTGAGTGGCATTGGTCTGAAATCTAATAGAAGAGCCCCAAAGGATCTGTTTATTTACACATTCAATTTCATTTTGCCTTTTCATTTGTTCATTGACCACCTGAACTTTTCTTTTTTACTCAGATCTCTTGTTATTGTATGAGCCTTTTGGGTTTTAAAAGGAAGCTTATTTTCCAGGATGTTATAATTTGTCTATTATTGTCTTTTTATCTTTGTCTAAAGCCTGTTGTTCTGTCTAAGTTTCCTTGTATTTGACCAGGTGTGGTGGTGCACACCCTTAATCTTAGCACTAGGAGGCAGAGGCAGGCATAACTTTGTGAGTTCAAGACCAGCCTGGTCTACCTAGTGAGTTTTAGGTTGGCCAGGACTGTATAATGAGACCCTATCTAAAAGGGAAAAAAAATGTAAGAAACAAAGTTTAAAAATTAACAGAAAATTTCCTAATATCCGACAGAAAAATCTATTTTATTCATCCCTTCATTTACTGTTTTGATCATGGCATAACGGTGAAAAGGACATTCTCTTTTCCAAGATTTACAAGTGTTTAAAAACACTGCTTGCAGCTGGGCGGTGGTGGCGCACGCCTTTAATCCCAGCACTCAGGAGGCAGAGCCAGGCGGATCTCTGTGAGTTCGAGGCCAGCCTGGGCTACCAAGTGAGCTCCAGGAAAGGTGCAAAGCTACACAGAGAAACCCTGTCTCGAAAAAACCACAAAAAAAAAAAAAAAAACAAAACACTGCTTGCATTTTCCTTTGCTAGCTCAGGGATTTATGTTGACATCTTGAACTCCTGGGCACAGAGTGATGACATGGCTTCACTTCCTGTCATGTGACAATATGCCTTCAATGTTGAATGAGGTGACCTGATATGCTGTTTTTAGTGCTTCTCATTATTTTAATTCATATTTTCATTTATGCTTAATCTATAGTTATATACCCTTGTGTTGTTCTGTTTCAGACAGGGTCTCATGTAGCTCAGGCTAGCTTCAAAGTTGATGTATAGCATAGGCTGATCTTGAACTTCTGATCCTCTTGCCTCTACCTCCTTAGTGCTAGACTCACGGGTGTGTGCCACCATACCCAGTTTATGCCATGCTGGGGATGGAACAAAGGGTTTTGTCCATTCAAGGTGAGCGCCCTGCCCCAACTGAGTGGATTGTGCTTTTATTATTGATTTATCTTAGCATGCATTTTATCTCATTTTTAATTTTTTATGATTTCATCTTTCCAATAATTATCCAATTTTCTTTGATTAAAAACTTTCTTCTGGTAACTCACAGGCTGCACCACATTCCTCTCACAGGCAGCATATGGTTATTCTCACACACACAGTGTGTGTGTGTGTGTGTGTGTGTGTGTGTGTGTGTGTGTGTGTTTTAAAGATTTATTTATTTATCTATCATATATACAGTGTTCTGTCTGCATGTATGTCTGCAGGCCAGAAGAGGGCACCAGATCTCATTACAGATGACTGTGAGCCACATGTGGTTGCTGGGTGAATTGAACTCAGGACCTCTGGAAGAGCAGCCAGTGCTCTTAACCTCTGAGCTAACTCTCCAGCCCCGTGTGTGTGTGTGTGTGTGTGTGTGTGTGTGTGTGTGTGTGTGTGTGTGTGT
>CABHPP010143369.1:0-23913 GCA_902168425.1 Peromyscus attwateri
TGTTTCACAGACTGAAATAATACCACCATTGAATAGGACAAATGTTAATTCACTGATCAATGCTCTATACAGTAGGAGAAAATAAGTGTACTGAAAATGTTAAGTGCTGCATCTGTGGTTTGTGGAAAAGTTCTATAATGAAAACAAATGAGCAATGTCATCTATCCCAGCTTTCCTATCATAGGGAACCACCCTGGGCCACACCATGCCTTTGAGACCAGCCATGGCCACAACACAAGACCTTGTCTCCCTCCAGGCTCCAAATGAACCCCAGTCAAAGGGTGGAATCCGTCTTCCAGCCATTCTGCAGTTTGAGTAACAGAAAGTGCACTGACTCCCCAGACTCCTCAGATATCCATGCTACAATGGAGTAGTCCTCCTTAATAATAGAGAAACCACAGTTTCCGAGATGGTGAAGGCTACCCAACTCGGGTTCCGCTCAGCTCCAATGCAACAGCCCAAGCAAAGCCAGCAAAGCAAAGTCCATGTGAGTTTGGCAGGTGGGCTCTCTAAGCAAAAGTTCTCCTGTAGGCCTTCCTGTAAACTTTCTCCACTTGTGACCCCTTTTCACAAGTGAAATAGTTATGTGACCCCAGTTGTATACCTATAAGAATGAGTATATAAATCAATCATGTACTAATAACAAATCATAAAGCAGTTTCTACTAAAGTAACTCATCAGGGGACAGCAGGATGGCTCAGTGGGTAAAAGCACTTGCTTTGCAGGCCTGATAACCTCAGTTCAATCCTGGAAATCCATATAAACATGCAAAGAGATAACCCACTCCACAGACTTGTCCCTGACCCTAAATATGTGCTCTAGTACAAATCATGTACATGAACACATTCAAATTTTTGAGAACTTTAAAAAGCCATTTGTACTATACATCATTTTACAATGTATTAAAGACAGAAGCAAATTTGTACACCAAGACAGGTGTGTTTGTGCAATCCCATCTAATCCACAGATTACTAATCCAATGCTTACATGCTGAGGAATGGCAATAGGAAGAAACTGAAAGGCTTTGCTTCCTATGATAAAGCCAGGGTGCTTCTCCAAGTACAGAAAACAGCATTTACAGAAACAAACAAACAAACAGACAAAAAAAAAAAACCACTCCATAGCATACCATAGTCTGGAAACTGGGCTAAGGTATTTCAGACAGCATTCACTGATGTGGCTTGGCATGGCAGCGTGCACAGTAAAACGTACACCAGACTGTGTGTTCAGTACCAAGGGTGTGGTGAGGCCGTGTGATGTTACACAGGCAGACACAGCCAAAAACACCTTTTGGTTCATTGCGGTCTTGATTCTACAGTAATTTTTGGCTATTACACATCCAGAAAACTTTTACTGTGGCAAGTTTTTTAGGACTCCCACATTTAATTATGTAACTCCACATGGAGCTGTGACCAGCAATCTAGGAAGTTTTGGTCTAGAATATTCAGCAAGAGTAAATTCTTCTTTACAATTCATTTTCAATTTGTGTGTGTGTGTGTGTGTGTGTGTGTGTGTGTGTGTGTGTGTGTATGTGCACATGAGTGTAGGTGCTTGCAGAGTCCAGAAGAGGGCATCAGATCCCCTGGAGCCGGAGTTAGAGGTGGTTGTGAGCTGCCCAGTGTAGGTGCTAGGAACTGAATGCCAGTCTTCTGCAAAAGCAATAGTTCTCTTAGCCAGAGAGCTGTCTCTTAGTTCCCAAACTCTCCATCTGAACAATGGAGAAAGGCCTTTGAAATTGCAACTGTTTCCTGGAAATGCATAACCTATGAAAACTAAGCCTTTGTCCTTGATATCTCCAGTCTAAGGTAGTTTTATGTAGCTTTGAGGGGGTAGCCATTTGGTTTATAAGGGTAATTTACTCATCAATCAATATCCAGAACTATATGGAATCATATATATATATATATTCCTTTATATGAAATCCCTTCCCCCAAAGGGAAGACAAATCTAAGGCAAAATAAGGTTGTTTTTGGTTTTTGTTTTAAGTGTTCACCACTGGAGGAGGAGCAGACTTGTCAGGAAATGACACAGAGAGCTTTCTGAGAGGTGGGAATTAATGAGAAAAGAGGTGTGGGAAACACAAGCCTAGGCAGTTGTGAATACTGTAGAGCTCTGATTTTAGAATACAATAGTTAGTAGTTCTGCCCAAAAGGTAAAGGGGGGAGTGAGGAGAGAAGAAAATTATGTGATCATCTTTGAATAGCTTTGAAGGAAAACCCAGACAGAAAACTGAGTCCAGATAGACACTATCCTAGTCACCCAAGGTAAACAAAGTCCCCAGGGAGCCCTGTGAAGACAGCATGTCTAGACTCCAGGGAGGAAGGTTCACAGTTGATGCAGACCTCAGCGACCTTGCTGCTGCATCTTGTCACACAGATGTGAACAGCTGGAATGCTCCCTGTCCCCTATCTGCTGTTGCACAGTATCCTCCAGACTATCTTCAGGAGGTCCCCTGGAGCTCAGACCATGCCTCGATGACCTCCTAATTTCCATCTCTTCACTTCCACCACACTGAGCACAATCCCATCAGCAGCTTGGGCCCCACCTCTCTACCCCCTGGGCCAGTCTATCAACACCTCCAGGGCCATGCCACAGGTTCTTCATCTCTATTCCCACTCCCCTCTGTGCTTAGTACTTTCTTATCACAGTGACTGTTTGTTGGATCTAAGTCACTGTTCTAGCATTGGTTAGTCTATGTGCTTGGGAATCCAACTTCATAAATGGCCCTGGCCAGATAGCTTTCTTGCAGTGGCCTAGGACTCATCTCTGTGCCTCTCAGAGACTGAACTACAAGAGTCGGACCCTGGATAGCTTGCTGAGTTCTGATGGCATGACAGACAGACACTTCAAGACGGGATGGTGACTGCCACCAAGTCTCTAACCACCATGCAAATGATACTGTGACGGAGGTACAGCCAGACTGGCTAAACTGCTTTGTCACATCATTAAAACCACCCACCCACCACAATGATTATCCTTTACAAAGGGCAGCGAACAGATCGCCTCATTATCCGAGGCCACAAACACACAGGCAGTTCTCCCTGAACTAATTCTGGCCACAGTGTTTACTTTCAAACCTTGGCATGATGTCCCAAGCAGAACAGCTGAGAGTCTGAAATGTGATCGTCGGTCATAAGGAGAGATTCTTATTGACCTGGAAGAATCATGGAGAGGATGAGGGCGGAGGACGAGGCCAGTCACGTGACTGTCTCCCGTGGTGCCACCTGAGAATTTGTTCAGCACTGTTAACAGGTCGTAAACAGATGGAGTGACAGATAGAGTGTGGGCAAAATAGTGTTCACTCAAGATGAGCCATTTCTTCTCTTAACAATACAGATGAAAACCCGAAGGCTGAGCCTTCACAAGCAGAAAAGCAGAAAGTCCTCTGTCCTTGCTCACATCTAACCGCCTAGGGTTCCTCCATTGGCCATAGGATCAAAGTCTGAAACATTCCTAGCCACTATCACTTTATAGAATGCATTTCTGTTCGTTGTTGACTTCCTATCCTTGAACATCAATTGGGGGGAAAAACTGACCACACACTTTCAACACTTTCTCCAAGGCCAGCCGAACCATACCACTGTCACTTCTGCAGGCCTGGGAACTGTCTGGGAACGCCATGGCGGAGTGCTGGGGAGAACCAAGCAGGCAGAAGAGTCAGGAAGAGCCAGCAGGGCTTGTGAGCAGCGAGAGTCACTTTGGGAAGGAAAGGGGCCTTCTGTGTTTCCTGACAGACAAACCAGCAGCAGCAGCCCTCTTCTGTGAGGCTACCTGAGAAAAGTGAAGGTCCCCAGAGTGGCTGGACACCACAGCAGCTGAATGGATGGCGGGAGAGAACAACAATAGTTCAGAACAGCCGGGGCAGACAAAGGTAGGGGGCAAAGCCCTGCTAGAGTGGATAGCAGAGTTCCTGAGTCAGAGAGAGATGCGTTTATGTCAAGGTCTGGCTCCATCCCAGCTCAGCGCCTCTCTCTCCTCTCCTCTCTCTGTCTCTCTGTCTCTGTCTCTCCGTCTCTCTCTCTCTCTCTGTCTCTCTCTGTCTCTCTCTCTCTCTCTCTCTCTCTCTCTCTCTCTCTCCCCCTCTCCCTCTCTCCCTCCCTTCCTCTTACACCCCCAACCCCCACTCCTCCCCCCACCCCCGCTTTGGTAGAGGACACAGATCAATCTTGTGTGTATTCAGGACACACCCACTTTGCCCAGCTTGGTTTTTCTTTGTTTCGCTTCTTTTATGTTCTTGAAAAGGCTCTCTCATTGACCTGAAGCTTGCTGGGGAACTCTGCTACCTGGCCAGGGCACCCCAGGGGCCCTCTTGCTTCATCTCTCTAGCATTGGAGTTCTAAGCCCTTGCCAGTGTGCCTGAATTAATACATGGCTTCTGGGGGTTCAAACCTAGGTCCTTACATTTTTGCTGCAAGCACTCTGCTGACTGAGCCATCCTCCAGCCCCCCAGCTCCATTGTTTTCTAACTCTAGGACTTGGGGGAGTGATGCAACAGCCTGAGCTTCCATTATAATGATTAACTCCAGTCCTGAAAGGAAACTGCCTGGTGCATGAGCTCTCAGAAGCTGTCCAGGGGCAACTTCTAAGCACTCAGGAAGAAGAGTGGGGTACCCGAGTCACGTGACCACGCAGAGCATTCTGGGAAGTTACATTGCCTGCTGTCGCACAGCTGTGTGCACTGTGGGAGGTGGCTGAGGGGCAGAGTAAGTTCTTATTCACTTCCTGCCTTAGCAGCCAATCTTCTCTATGGCCTCAGGCTCTGCCCCTCAGCTCTGGAGAACCAGAGTCAGTAAAGCTATGGTGAAGGCTTACCTTTAGGTGCACTGTGAACTGGAGGATTTATAGCCACTAAAACTACTAATCTCAAAAGTATCAATAACCACAGTGTGCCATCTTGGGAGAACTCCAGCAGACAGTGAGATGAGGATGGACAAAGTGTTCAGCATGCTCCCCAGCACGAGGCACAGAGGAGGGAGGAAGGGACGCACTAAAGACGGAGCCTCGCACACTGTAGATTGCTTGAATAAACGGATATATGTGGAAAATGAAGGTTTTGAAATTCTTTAGGAGCTAGCTTGGTGGCATATACCTACAACCACAATGCTCAGAGGCTTAAGGCCTGCCTGAACCACATGGTAAGTTCTAGAAGGGCTACACAGCAGAATCCCGTCCCCCGAACAGACAAGCAAACCACAAGGGACAACTTGAAGTGCAGCGGACTTGGTGTCATGAGCACTGTATTGAGTAACATTGGCCTTACCCTTGTGCAACAGACCATCACGAACCCCATTACTGACCTGCAATAGACCTAAGAACTAAACGGTGAACAAGACAGTTCCGTATGCCGGTGCCCTGAATCATTCTGACCGCTTATGTAGCATCGGAGTTCTGAATAGGGCTGTGGGATCCCAGGGCTGAGTTTAAAGCCCACACTCAAGCTCCACGTGGGTTTGTTACTTGACTTTTCTCAACTATTGAACCTGAAGCCCCCCTGAAATGGAAATGGTTGTCAGCTTATGGAGCTCCAGCCCTCTCTGGGGATTTATACACAGACGTCCATTAGCAGAGGATGGAGAGAGATTTCTTCAGTGGTGTAGACACCAGTAAGGCCCACATGTTCTAAAGAACAACCTCAATAAAACTCATTAACTCACAAAACAGGGCCATGGAAGTAAGGGCGGACTTGGCTGCAAAGAGGAAGGGGGATTTGTGGAGAGGGAGGAGAAGGAGAGGGGATCACTGGTAATTGGAGAGGGGTCAATGTAATTAAAATACATTATGTACACGTGTGAAAGTGGCATAATAAAGCCTATTAGCACATATAATTAATATGTGCTAATAAAAACACTGAGATAAAAAATATGACTGACTTGTGAAAATGCAAATAGCTGTACTGGGCGGTGTGTGGTAAGTGTTCCATCCAAAGAAAGCCTTGGGGCTGGGCTATCATTTGGGAGTAGTGCATTTGGCCAGCAGGCATGAGGCTCCGTGTTTATTCCCTGGAACTACACACTCAGGGAGAGGACAGCTACTGTCGTCCGTCAGAAAGGACATGGTGGGATGAAGGGCACGCCCTGTTTAGGAGTAGCGGTTCCAGTTCTAAGCGTTCACTTACCCCACAAAGGAACAGCTCGTCTTGTTTGATATGTAGCACTTACCCCTGAATCTTTTTGCCTTAGCAGAAAAGGACTGTTACATACAGCTCCTGAAAGGCTTGTATCTCTCCCCTGCTGTGAGATTCATTCTTCTTGTCTCTCCTTCTGATCTCTCTGCCTGTCTTCTCTACCAACTATCTGCTTCTCCACAGAACGTCCAGCTACTTACTGCGTCCTCTCTTACCTCCTTCAGTCACCTCTGTTTTCCTACCCACCTGCTTGCCAGTCAGTCTGCCAATCACCCCAACTTCCTCCTAAGCCTGCCTGGCACTGCCAATGTGACTGAAACCCAGGAAATAAGAACTTTGGGCCTCAATACCAACAAATCCTTGTTTTCCCACGGGGATTGGGATGGAACCCAGGGCCTTGACCATTCTAGGTCTGTGCTCTGTCTCTGAGCGACAGCCCCAGATCCCCTGCTTCATTACCAAGCAGTAGGACATGTCCACCTACACAGGAACTTCTGTCCTTGAGTGTATGCCTCCATAAGCTTAAGCTGGAGACATGAAAGATGGCTGCTGAGGTCTGAGCTACCAGTCACCTCTCCCCAGTTCATCCTTTGCCCAACATCAACAAACCCAACAAGTGTCTGCTCAGAGGAACTCATTATTCTAACAACAGCTAACACTTCTGTGTTTGTTAATGTAGTACTTTTACGATGTTATTTCCCAGTGATGGGTTTAAGTCCTGGCCAGGTGCTGAGAATCCTGAAATTAAAATACTTTATTCTTCGTGGCAATAAATCTGGGCAAGAAGGTGCTGAAATCACATCTGTCTACAAAGGTCTTAACTGCAAGGCGTCGGCGGAGCTCCTCGGGATTTGGTGTTTGTGTAAGCTAAGACATGGCTGATAAATCCGCAATTGCTTTTTTTGTTACCACTGTGTATTTGTTTAGAGAAAGGGTCTCACAGTAGCCCAGCCAGCTTACTACACGCTGCGTAGCCCAGACTGTCCTCAAACACACACTAATGCCTCAGCCTCCGGTTGCCAAGTGCTGGAATGAAAGACATGTCTGGGTCTGAGTTGCTTTTTATTACTGCTAAGCTGGACCAGGTTGGGGACTTCTTTGTTTCAAGTGCAGCCCAGCGTGTCTGGGGAATAAAAGGATAGAGCTCCGTAATCACTGAACATGGTAGACTGGACAGAGAACTGGTCTAAAACCACATAGGGCATTGGGGATTCTGCAGCAGATTTCTCACTGTGGAGCTGCATCTGTCAAAGCAAAGCCTTGCAGTCCTATGCAGGATGAAATGCTGCCACATCTCTGCATGCCTCTATTCTTCATTGTCTTTTCAATATTCCATCTAGACAGTAGATCCCAGGAGGCCTGTGGACTCCTGGAAGGCCTTTCACCTTTCTCCTTTGTGTGGCGGGAGTTACTAGAGGGTTTTGAGTGGGGAGGGTGGGGCAGGGGGCAAGGCCTTCCTTTCCATGAGCTCTCTTACTGATCTCTCACTGGAGTGTGGAGAGTAAGGTTGTATAGGCAAGTGCAGCAATCCAGGTGAAGGTTGATAGCAGTTCAGTTCAATCTGAGATACTGAGAAATACTTAGGGGTTGTTTACTGAGAAGAGAGCACTAAATGGATTTATTGGTGGATTGAATGTATAGGAGGAAAGAAAGAGATGGGCTCCATGAACTCACTAAAAGGAGAACCTGTCATTTATTTTCCTGAGAGGGGTGTGATATGAAAGACTTGAGTTTCTGGAGTTGGAGAGAGGAGTCGGTGGGATGGATAGTGAATGTGGCATTTGACAGGCAAAGATGCTCTGACATCCCGAAGCCATGCCAGAGAGCAGCTGAAGCTCTAAGTGTGAACTGGGTGGAGCTCTCTAGGCAAGAGACGAGTGTTAGATAGCCAATAAGACATCTGCAGCACTCAGAGCCGTGAGATGGGCTGAGATCAGAGAGGAGGGAAAGGGGAGACACAATGCAGAGCCCTGGGCCCTGTAACTTAAGGCCAATGAGAGAATCAGCAACAAATCCAGGAACCAGAAGAAGAAAGTGTTTTATCAGATGACCAGCTGTGACTAGGGATGATCTTTTGAATATTCAAACCCAATTAGTAAATGTATTGAAATCATCTCTCTCAGACCATGAAACCATGGGGACTGGCTAATTATATCATCTTTTTGTTTTGTAATGCTTTGTTTTTTGTTTGTAACACCTGTGAAGGTGTGACACTCCATCTAACAGAGAAGCAGCTCCTAAGATGCCTGGAGCTGAGGAAACATAAGAGGATCAGGAGGAAGTGCCTGAAGCTTATGAAGCTCAGAAGGTTTTTAAGGTTCACAAGATTAAGATAAGCAGTAAATAATGGCTGGGAAGAAAACCTTCAGTGGAGCTGCTTGCAAATTGGTCTGGGAGCCCCAGGGATGCAGCTTTCTTGAGTTATTGCCTATGCCGGAGTTGGCTGTTCTGTGAATCAGCTGCATTTGAATCACCATGTGTCTGTAAGTTACACTTCCCACATGCTCCTGTAAGTAACCCCAATAAACTCACTGATTCACCAAGCTACACTTGGGAGTAATTACTTTTTTTTTAAATGTCTTTGGTCTGTCAGAGTCCTCTCTGGGATGAATAGATACTTATTTACATCTCCCCAGGAAAAGTCACACAATGAGATCTTAAACCTAAAGTGGTCAGCTCTCTTTTTCCTGAACTAATTCTGAATAAATAGCCTTTGGTGGTCACTAAAGCCATGTATCCTCACCCACTAAAAAGTGAGGACCACCATCTTCATTTATTTTAACATGCTTTATTTGTAATACTACATGTCAAACTTTTTTAAATTTTGCGTTATTTCTGATACATAAGTTCTAATTCCACAAAATTTTGCACCCTCCAGACCTTAACATAATTTATGGAGGGTGAGAAACTACCATCAATCTGAATATTCAAATAAGTGACTTGTTACACTTTACCATAAACACAGATTTAAAGTTAATCAAATGTTTTTGTAAGAGAATACTTCAATATTGGGAAAGCTGCCCTTAATGAGTTACTAAGTGGAAAAAAGCTTTAATGGAGCTTACAACAGTATCATTTACATCAAGAAAGAACAGATAAATAAATGTTAATGGGGGTTTCTCTGCAGGACAGCATTAAAAATAACATTTTTAAATTTAAATTTTTTAAATGCCTGCAATGAATGTTGACTACATTTGCAAAAGATGTAAGATGAAAAATATGAACATATTATGACTAAGCTCACTGTGGACTATTATTTCCAAACTGTGGTGAATAGGCCACTGGTAATCCGAAGGTTTTTTTTCATTATGGTTCATTATTTCTCCCGTGAGAATGATCAGTAATGTAATGTATTTTATAAGGTACTGACTTCAGTTCTGGGGAGACAGTTTAGAGGGTAATACGCATTTGCACAGGTGTGAGAACCCGATTTCAGATCCCCAGAACCACATAAAGGTAGACGTGTCGCTCGTGTTCTGTAATCTGTAGTGAGATAGGAGTTGGAGCCATCAGAATCCCTGGGAACTCACAGGCCACTGGCCAGGCGGATGTCGTGGGAAACAGTAAAGCAGAAGCTCAGGACTAGACCTGAGGCTGTACTCTCTAAGTCTACACGTTTGCTGGAGCATCGTGCACCCGTGTTCACACACACACACACACACACACACACACACACACACACTCCCCTCACACAGACACACAGAGAGGAGGAGTGAAGAGGGAGAGGGGAGGAACAGAGACAGAGAGACACACACGGAGGGAAGAAGGGAAGGACTAAGGAAGGAAGGAGGGAGGGGGTAAGGGGGAGGGAGGGAGAGAGCAACTGTGTGTGTGTGTGTGTGTGTGTGTGTGTGTGTGTGTGTGTGTGTGTGAGAGGGAGGGAGGGAGGGAGGGAGGGAGACAGACAGAGAGACAGAGAGACAGAGAGAGACAGAGAGACTTTACCACAATAACAGATGTGTTCTAGCTCACTGGTACTCTTAGGTATCAGAGCTGGCCATTGCCCATATTTACCTTGGCTTTTATTGTGGTGACTCCAATGTTTGCCTATGAATGAGGACAGAAACAATCAAATGGAACAGACAGCATCTTCTTGGCTAATATACATCATAGCCACTGCACAAATAAATAGTGGCAGACTTTTTCACAGTGAAACTGCACATCATATCAGCCATGCCAGTCCTAAGAGCCCTGCCCTCTGCTGGCGGTACCCAGTCCAACACAGGGCACTGAGTAGGCCATTGGCACTATAAATTATTTGGCTTTAGTTCCTATTGAATTTCACTTATAAATTTAATTTAGTCTCATAAACATACAAAAGTCTTACACATAGAGGAGTGAACCTAGTTATGTGTTGGAGTTGTTTGAACAGTGCATTGTGGGAAAAAATTAAGTGAGCTGGCATCCATAGAATTCCTTTTCTTTTCTTTTTCTTTTTTCTTTCTTTTTTTTTACATGTGTGGGTATTTGCCTATATGCATATATGAGTACTATGTGTGTTCCTGGTGCTCTTGGAGGGCAGAAAATGGCATCAGGTCCCCTGGAACTAGAATACAGATGGTTGTGAGCTGCCATGTGGGTGCTAGAAGTGAACCTAGAACCTCTGTAAGAGAAATCAATGCTCTTAATCACTGAGCGATTACATGTGCAAAAAAAAAGTATTTTCATGTTTCCTAAAATTTAAAAATATATTCTTAACTAAAACTGCCCCAAGAGGCCACAGAAACTTTTCCAGGGCATTAAGATGATCGGTTTTATTTGTGGATACTCTGAACAAGACATCACTAACATGTAGGTGGACCACGTTCCAAAAGGTTCTTGCTAAATTTCTTGTTTGGACCCCTAAACGAAGCCTGTTTTCATACACACATATTAGAACGTGTGTGAGGCTCTAGGAGCAGCTGACTAAACCCCTTTCAGTATAACATGTCTTGGACCAGGAGTGTGTGAGGCTCTAGGAGCAGCTGACTAAACCCCTTTCAGTGTAACATATCCTGGACCAGGGGTGTGTGTTCTTGTGCTAGGAGATCATTTGGATGAAGGAGTTTTCCCGGCTCCATTATTGGGCCAGGAAATGTTTTACAGAATTGGTTTGGGACTCCATACCATAGTCTATTGCTTTGTTGTATCCTAATGTCCCAAAACGAAGCAAAATTTTCTCTCTGATATGGTCTCCTACCGCAAAACAATGCCAGCAGACATTGGCATCGTCCTCTAAGCTTTATAATACTCTCCTTGTAGTCTGTCTTACTAAATCCTCACATCTCAGCATCTTATTAATTAAGAAAGAAAATTCACATTTTGTAAACGTTAAAAGGAGTTTCAAAGAGATCAAATGCCTTTCCCACAGGCAAACAGAAACAAGGGGGCTGTAAAGCAAAAGTATTGGTTCCCAGTTCCCCCATCTTCAACAATAATTCACAACCACTCCTATCTCCGAGGTCTTTAGGAAAGAAAATCCATTTAGATGAATGCAGTTTGCTTTGGGTCTGGAGAATGACTCAGAGGGTAAAGATGCTTGCTGCCAAGTCTGGTGATCTGAGTTCTATCCCCAGACCCCACATAGTAGAAGGAGAGACCCGATTCTGCTGGTTTTCCTCTGACCTCCACATGCACATGGATATATAGTGAGTAAAGAAATAAACGTTTCTAGAGAATCGCCTTGAATGGCAATAAGCCTTGAAGTTTCCCTGAAGCATTTGTCCTCAAAGGACAAAGCCGTTCCAGTAGCCGATCTGTAGCATGGAGTTGCAGGTAAGATGGATTGGTCTCTCCACACCACCCTAATCGATTTCCATGAACATGATGGCTTAAGACAACAGCAAGGTATTCTTTCAAGTTTCTGGAGGCTAGAGTATGAAGGTGGGCTGTCAACAAGCTTGACTCCTTCTAGTGTCTATGGAGGCAAAATTATTATATTCTTCACTCCCTATTACTGGTGGCTGCAGCAGTCCTTACCCCTTACCTTTAGAGATATATCACCCCCATCCTTGCCTACATATTCACTCACCTTCTCTTCTGGACTCTCTGTTTCTCTTCTGGGCTATGGATTCTCTATAGTCACTAGGTTTGGAACTCTCCCTGTCCAGAGTGATTTCATCTAAGCATCTTTTTTTGGGGAGGTTTTTTTTTTTTTTTTTTTGAGACAGTGTTTCTCTGTGTAGCTTTGTGCCTTTCCTGGAACTCACTTGGTAGCCCAGGCTGGCCTCGAACTCACAGAGATCCACCTGGCTCTGCCTCCCAAGTGCTGGGATTAAAGGCATGCGCCACCACCGCCCGGCCCATCTAAGCATCTTTAATTCAATCTCCTATCTGAAAAGACCCTTCTCCCAAGTGAGGTCATAGTTCTGGGTGGGCACACCTCTTGGGTGGGTCATGATCCAATCTACTGCACAGGGGTACCCGCACAGTGGACTTCCTGCGTCGGGATGTCCTGAACAGCTCTGTACAAGAGTATATCCCACTGATTATCTCCCAGCCCAAGCCCATGAAAAATCAGAAGCAAACATCCTGGTCCTGGAAACTCTTGCAGCCACTGCCTCCCATGGCCAAGTTCCACCTCTACATTCAGTTTCCTGTGAGACTGTACTCTACTTATAATCTCCACACCTGACCATTCAGAGGATGGGTTCCATTGAGCAAGTTGTCCAGCTTCCCCCTACAAGCATGTCCCCCATCATTCTATCACTCAAACTCACTGGACCAGGCTTCCAGGGCAGGGGGGCTCCTTACAGCCCCCTTTCCCCTCCATCAGCCTCATTCCTCTAGCCACCATTTTGTTGAAGCAGAAATCTAAAACCATGGAGACAGTGTTGGTCAGTCTTGGTGGTGAAGTTAAGAGGAGTCCTGCCTAGAAACCAGATTCTCCCGTAAGTTCCCCATTCATGACTGGCATCTTTTTTTTTTTTTTCCTGGTCTCTCCCGAGCATCAGCATCTGACCCAGAAATTCCAGGTCCCTCCAGGCCTCACCGTAGGTACAAAAGGCCAGACTTGGAGTTCCAGCATCTGTTCACCCACAGGACACATATGAAGGTAGGGCCAGCCATTGGCAGCCCTTATCATTTTAAGGAAAGAATGGCTGCTCTCTGCATTGGTCCCATGCTGTTCCTGAACAGGAAGGAGCTTCTTAAAGTACACTGGCCACCCAGACCATCTGCTATATATGACCAGCCCAAATCACTTCTGAGTCCCATTCTAGACCCTTGTGTTACAAAGGAAGCACAGGGGATCCTCCATTCTGAAGCTGTTGCCTCGTGTTTATCATTCACACTAATCCTGAGAGCAACTAGCACAGTATAATCAAGAAGATTCAATGCTCAGCCATGCTCCTCAGAGTTAAGTTAAGTCTATTAACAGGTTGGACATTCTGGAAAAGTCATTGTTCCTTTCTGTCCCCTCACAGAACCTTTCCCTGGAGCACAGGTGGTCTGTCAGGATGTGACAGACCCAGAGTTTTTGTTCTGTCTATCCAACTCTGGGAGCAAACCACAGGCTCTCCTCTTTGTGCCTCATTTTAGGGACCCCATTGTCCATCGATGACACCAGGCTCATGTCAAGGCCCACGGGCATCTCCTTATGGTGTGAATTTGGGGTGTGCAAGTCCCCCAGTGTCCTTGAGGGGATTGGTCCCAGGACATACAGAGAAATCAAAATTCAAGAGTACAGCCACATGGGACACCAACACTAGAGGTAGGCATGGGGTCAGATGAGCCCTCAAAGCTCTCTCACAGACTACCACAACGCTTGCATCTTAACCTGCAAGGTCCTTCTTTAGGTCACTCTGCATCCCTATGCACATCACAATGTGACTGCTATGTCAGAGCGTGCTGGTCATGAATAACTACAAGAAAAACTCTGTATATGTTCCGTTGGAATGCAGCTCCCACCCCTTAAAGCTCTCATCCTCAGCTGAATCTGAGTCTATACCAACTATATACATGTGGGAGTTAAGTATGCCTATGCATACAGTCCAGGGCTGCCACAGGAGTCCTACTGTAGATGTCACAGTTCTTTATAACATCTCGTGGCTAGATTCAGGTCAGCAGAGCGTATTAATAAAGGGAAACTCTACAGAGTATCTTCCATTACTATCTGCTCTTAAGAGTTTCCCAAATGAGTCTACAGGAAAGTTTTACCTTCCTCACTTCTCCCACCCCCAAATATCCCCCAGAATAATTGTATAGCACTACACAAAATGCTACAGTTCTGGGCCAGGACTCGCCCACTCTTTATTTGTATGGTAGGAGACAGGACAGGGCTGTTTCTAAGTTTAGAAGAGGCAACGTCTAAGAGAGAAACCATTATTCTTGATATAATAAGCTCAACTGGTTTGGTATATTAATTTTTATAATTCCCTAACGCCCCATAGTTACACCAAAGGTTCAAGATGAAGGTGATTTGCTATGGTGAAGGAAGTGCCTGGATGTATTTTGTTCATGCTATTGTGCATGGAACATCTTATTAAAGTAGTTATTGTTATTGTTGTGGTTGTGGTTTCTTTTTGCTTGCGTGTGTTTTTCTGTGTGTGCATATACTTGTGTGTGGGCAAGTGCCCACATTTGTGTGGGTACATGTGCCTATAGGGAAGGTCAGAGGGCCTTGGGTATCACTCCTTAGGGGGCCATAAAATTTGAATTTTGGACAGGATCTCTCAGTGGCCTGGAGCTCACTGAGCAGGCCAGTTGTTGAGCAAGCCTAGGGATCTGCCTGTCTCTGCCCAACCCTCAACACTAGAATTACAAGTGCTCATCATCATGCTTTTTTATCTGGGTACTGGGGTTCGAACTCATGTCCTCACACTTGCACACAAGCCCTTTACCAACGAAGATGTCTCTCGAACCTGACAGCTGTTATCGATATTCTATTCATGCAACATGTGTCCTCAAGATGTCCCTAGAGCAGCTTACTAGCCATATATTAAATCCTTAGATACGGGCCGGGTAAAATTATTCTAAAAACTTAATAGAAATCACAAAATATGTTTACCTTTAAGGTAGTCTGGAAGAATATTTCCAGGGTATGAACCAAATATATTGACTTTACATCAACCAACTCTTTTTAATTCAACACAGCTAAACTGTTTGAATGTGAAATGCTGTCACAGCACAAAAAGGCTAAACAGGGAGTTGAGTGGAGGTCATGGAGTCCAGGAATTCAGAAGGACACAGCATTAGGCAGACTGCTTGCCCCAGTGCGACCTAGGAACCGCCCCGACCCCCAGAAGAAGAGCGAAAAAGCAAGCCAGTCAGAGATGGCAGGCGGAGTGTTTACTTCACTCCTCCACAAGAAGGATAAAAGTGCATTCCAGAATCTTGAACACTTTCACCTTCTGCAGGAAAACCAATTACGTTCTCACACGTCCACTGCCAAGAACAAACAACAGCTAAACACAAGCCGTGTGGCACCAAACGACAGTCTGTCGGCAGATCGCCACCTGCGGAGGCTCACACTCCTGTTTTACAACAGCCTTGGGGGACTTGGGAGAAAGGGTCTCGGAGCAGATTCAGTCTGGAAAAACAGTTGCATTATCTAATTTCCCCAAACAAACCCACTCCTCTCCATTTCCATAAAATCCGGCAGCTATTTCTTGGTCTGTCCTCATTTCTCTCTTCAGCTGCAACCACGTTTCTTACAACGACGCACCCCCATCTCAGCCATCCCCCTGCCTTCACAGCATTCATGATTGCGATGGGAAGACTCCCATCTCAGCCATCCCCCTGCCTTCACGGCATTCATGATTGCGATGGGAAGACCCCCATCTCAGCCATCCCCCTGCCTTCACGGCATTAACGATTATGATGGGAAGCCAAGGACAGCTGCTGGAGTTTTAGTGCAAGGGGAAAGCAAATATTTCTGTCAGGGTTTATTTTATTTATTTATTTATTTATTTATTTATTTATTTATTTATTTATTTATGTGATACTTAAACATGAGTCAGAGGGAAGTGGAGCTGGAGGCCTGGCTTTCAGAAGACACCCTGCTTTAACATAAATTGACTGAGAACGTTTTAAATGATGCATTTCCCACTTATGGAGGTCACGTCTGCGGGTGGTGCATAAATTATCAGGGAATTTATAGCACCAACCATATCACTTAATCTCTTTCATGTCTAGGCGTCGTGTTCACAACTTGGTGTTTCAAAATTTTAGCGAAGGAGCGGGTGGTTTCCCTAAAATAAAGAAGACAGTCTTCGACAGGAAAATAGGTGTTGGGTGATTGAGTGACATTAAATCCAAACATAGAGTCCTTCCGAGCCATCCCTGGCATAGGGATGGCAGAGACCTCCAGCACCCACTCCACGGCCCATGTCTATACGATAGGTATGGGTACGTGTGTGTGCACGTTCATTTGTGTGGTGCTCTGCAGGTGTCGTGGTGTATGTGTGGAGGGTGGGGACAACACTGGGTGTTTGTCTTCACTGTTAACCTTGTTAGAGACAGTCTCTTGCTGTGCACTGCTGTATATGTCTCTTGTGCACTGCTGTATATGTTTCTTGTGCACTGCTGTGTATGTCTCTTGTGCACTGCTGTATATGTCTCTTGTGCACTGCTGTGTATGTCTCTTGTGCACGGCTGTATATGTCTCTTGTGCACAGCTGTGTACGTCTCCTGTGCACTGCTGTATATGCCTTGCTAACTGGCCTATGAACTGTGGGAAATTCTCCCGTCTCTGCTGTCTCTCTAGCCACAAGAACTCCGAGGTCACAAACGTACACTCCCATGCCTGCCTGTACATAGGTTCTGGGGATTCGAACTCAGGTCCTCACAGGGATGCAGAAAGCACTGTGTCTACTGAACTGCCTCCTTAGCTCCACACCGCTGCTTTCCAAATGCATACGTCATATGTAAGTGGCAATCACTCATCTCAAGATCTGAGCAGACACAAAACGATGTTTCCAACCAGTTAAAAAAAGATGCTTACGCCACTCGCCGGAGAGTCCCAAGAAGACGCGGGCAGAGCCAGCCTCGGCAGCACGCTCCCGGCCTACCATTAATAAAAGCACGGGAGTGCAAACCTCTGCTCACGAGATGAAAGAGCTCCCCTTGCTGTGAGCAACTTTCGGGTCTAAAAACTACAGATGGACTGAGGGCGGGAACCTGGGAAAAGACTGGTAATTATACGCCATGTGTGTGCTGCCTGTATGCATCGATGTTCTGGTTTGTCTCGGGGAATGTGTGCTTGTGTGAGTTATTTAACAAACTGTATGTTCAACCAGCCAGGACAACTCCGTCTTGGTGAGTGTCCTTTCTGTTGCTGTGATAAAACTCTGATGAAAAGCAACTTAGGAAAGGAAAGGATTCATTTGCCTTACACTTCCAGGTCACCATTCATCAATGAAGGAAGTCGGGGCAGGAACTCAAGGGAGGGATCATAAAGGATCACTGCTGGCTGCCTCCTTTCTGGCTTACCGATAGGCTCATGCTCAACTAGCTTTCTTATATTTTTGGTTGTGAGCCTAGCCATCTCTCTAGCCCCAGCCAGCTTTTTTTTTACAGCCCAGGAAAACCTGAGTAGGGATGGTGCTGCTCATAGTGGACAAGGCACTACATCAATTCATAATCAAAGCAACTCACCCCCAGACATGCCCATAGGCCAATGTGAGCTAGACAATTCCTCAATTGAGGGTTTCCTAGCAGAAAGTACCAGGCCTTGACAAGTCGACATGTAAAGCTGACAAGGACAGTAAGCTATATCTGTAGTTCTCTCCTTGGACCAGGGACACCGGCATTAGTGACATCAGGGAGAGTGTTGGGCATCTAAAGGATTGGGACTCTGGGCAGACCATCCAAGTCAGAATCCCCAGGATTGTATTTTAACAGATGGATGAGTAGCTTAATAGTAATAAATAAAAATGAAGGAGATGGAGCATGGGGGGGGGGCGCTCAGCAGTTAAGAGCATGTACTGCTCTTGCAAAAGACCCAAAAGACCCATACACACAGGTACACATACACATATGTGCAATATAAAAAAAAAATAAAAATGTAGCCAGGCATGGCGGTGCACACCTTTAATACCAGCACCTGAGAGGCAGAGGTAGGCAGATCTCTGTAAGTTTGAGTCCAGACTACTAAGGTCTACATAGTACATCAGTGTTACATAGTGAGACCTTGTCTCAAACAAACAAAACAATAACAACACCTCAATAAAATAAAATGGATATGATATAATCTTAGAGAGGGCTTTGGAAGTATGCCCTTATAGGAAGAAAACAAGCAAAAAAGGGATTGATTAAAGACCACATACAAATCAAAACATCATTATATTCCAAATGGTTATATCCCAAACAAGAAGTTGGCAGTTAAAAAGTTATGCCTATCCAGGAAGGGGCAGCACTGTACTTTCAAGGTCATTGGAATATCATAGTGGGTGTTTTCAAAACCCATGATACTGTGTGCTCAGGAGTGAAGCTGTTTATAAAACATTGCTAAGGATTTTCTGGCCAGAGTCCTGTAATCAGAAGTATTTTTTTCCCCTAGGCCATCTCTGTCAAGTTCATTGACAGTGTTCCCATGACTTCCTGGAAGGCAGCTCACACTGCTCAGCTCTGGGTTTCTTTGCTCAGGTACCTGTTTACAGGTTTGGAACATCTGGTATGGGGCCAAACAGCTGTGATGATTACAGACTTTTGCAGTAGCCCACTGCAAATGGGACCAGATGCCAAGCTGCTCACAGGGCAATGTAGGTTCCATCTGTCCTGCTCTAGGTGGCAGACACTAATTAGCGATGGCCTAGCCTCCCTCTAGTGCGAAAGTGAAGCTGCCTGTGTTGCCCTTCACATAGAGAAGATCCTCCGCAGTTTTCTATATAAAAACAAAGTCTATGTAATTAGAATATCCCCAGTCTGGAGTTTCTCAAAAAATTTAAAATAGAACTACAATATGACCCAGTATTTCACTCTTGTCATGTACTCAAAGGACTTCATACCTTATCACAGAGAGAGATACTTGGATATCCATTTCCACTCACAGTACTGAAATAATTGAACCACCCTGGATGCCCATCAGTAGATGATAGATAATGAAAATATAAATATACATAATTAAATTTTACTCAGCCTTGCAGAAAATGAAATTTGTAGGCAGATAGGTGTGTCTGGAAAGTATATTAAGTGAGGTCACTCAAACCCCCCAAAACAAATACTGCATGCTCTCTCTCATGTGAGAACCCTAGTTTGTAATGTCTATAGGCATGGCCCCAAATGGGTGTAAATGTGGGTAAAGCCTAAAAAACTAGAGAGATGCCAAGAGAAAGTAAAAAGATGTGCTGAGGGAAGAGATGGGGGGCAAAACATCACATGTGACATGAAACTGGAAGAGACCAGAGTGAGGGTTGGGATGGGGTGAAAAGGAACAAGGCGTGGCTAGGAGCAGAGTTTCCTAGAACACACTTCGCTTGACCAGGCCATGATGATATCTAAAAGTCCTGTATGCTAACTTTAAAAAGTTAGTTTAATTAACAACTATCCCCAGCATTGTTGTTTTCCAGTAGTGACAAGGACTGAAGTGAATACCATGTGGGATCAGTTAATGGAGTGACCAGGATATGATGGGATTCCAGATGGCCAAACTGAGCAGAGCTGTCAGTGCCCATGAGGAAGGAAGACCTCAGCCTCTCTGTCTTGGTCTTTACCAGCATGAGTTACCCGGCCATGCAGAACAACAAATCATCAGGAACAGAAGAAGGTTGGCTGAGGCTTGACAGGGAAAGAGAACCGTCTATCCTCTGCTAGCTGTTGTTTTCCCAGCAGGGGATGGTTAAGAAGATGCCAGCCTCCCAAGGATGCCCACTGTGCTTACTCCTACATTAGCCTCCTGTCCACCAAGGAAATCAAGGTGGAGCCGAGAAACTGCTAGTCACTGAGTAAAATCCTGTCTTGGGACTCATTCTAAGGGCCATGAATTTCATGGGGATTTACCCAATGGCTCAAACCCCAAGATCATTTGCTCCAGCCTAGGCTGTCTTTTAAATTATCCTAATAAAATGGAGCCTGTGTGCACTGATTTATTTGTCTTCCCGTGAGAGTCTTTCAGAACTGAAGTCATAAATCTCAGTCATCGTGTCAGAAGAAAGACAAAGCTTTAAAAGAAATCCTCAAGATTCTTAAAGTCCTATTTACTTCCTTTTGTTTACAACTGAACGTGTGTGTGTGTGTGTGTGTGTGTGTGTACGTGTGTGTGTGTGTGTGTGTATGTGTGTGTGTGTGAATGCAATAACTAAAAATAACGTTTACTAAGGATAGAGGTCATCAAGTGAAATGAAACATATTACAACACAGAGTTCACTCTTGCATTAGTACTCTCTTCTGGAAGGCTTATTAATTCCTCCATGAGCTTTAAACACCACTTCATAAACTTGATCATCAGTTAAATTCACGAGTTTAATTGACTTCTGTGGTGTCATATTCAGAATGAACATTACAAATGCATACAAGTAGAGTCTTGGAATTCATTTCATGTCATCAAGAGAATGGAGACTGGAGCTGGGGAGACCGTACGGTGGTTGAGGGCATTTGCTGTTCTTCCAGAGGAACGGACTTCCAGTTCCTGGAGCCCATATCAGGTGGTATAACTCCAGCTCCAGCGAATGTGAGTCTGTCTTTGAATTCCTTAGGCACCCGCATACACACACCACATACACACACCACATACACACACATAACACACACACACACACACACACACACACACACACACACACACACAAATAAAAAGTAAAATAAATCTAAATTTAAAAAGAAAAAATAGCAGAAACCACAGGCCTGGCGAGATGGCTCAACAGATAGAACACTTGCCATGCATGTGTGCAGAAACTGGATCCCCAGCACCCATACAAAGCCTGCTGGAATAGGGTAGCCCACCTACAACCCCAGGGCTCCCTTGCTGGGAAGGCTGAACAAGGGTCTTCTCGGCAAGCTGGCTAGCTGCACTAGCCAAACACGGGAGTTCCAGACCCCGTCACAGTAAACAGAGTGAAAAGCCATTTGAAAAGGCACTCAGCATTAACATCTGACCTCCACATGCACACACATGGACATAGGCACCCCCCCCCACACACATATAACCCCCCCCCACTTGAACATGCATACACACACATGCATGCCTACCACCCACACCTACATGCATAAAAAGAAAGAAATCAAGGCAGGTGGAGTGTATTTTGCAGCCACAAAAGCACCAGATCTTTTGCCCAGTGTAACTTCAACTACAACGGGTGCTTTTATATTCCAGCCACTCATTCATCCTTTCCATGCTCATAAAGAGTCTGTGGCTTGCCAGGAACTGCTGTGGGATCCTGTATGCTGTGAATATGTACTGCCCTCATTGGTTGATAACAAAGCTGTTTGGCCAATGGCAAAGCTGAATAAGGCTGGGAGGGAAAGCCAAATGGAGATACAGGGAGAAGGAGGGCAGAGTTGGAGAGACACCAGTCAGGCACCGAGAAAGCAAGACCTGCAAAAAATGAGGTAACAAGCCACAAACCACATGGCAAACCAGAAATATGGGTTAACTTAGATATAAGGGCTAGCTAGTAATAAGCCTGAGCCATCAGCCAAACATTTATAAATAATATAAGCCTCTGAGTGGTAATTTGGGAAGTGGCTGCTGGGTATATGGGCATATGAAACAAAAAGCTCTGCTTCTGTTTACAAGAAACATTGCCAGTATTTTATTATTTCTTCTCTCATAGTTCTTACCCATGTTTTGCTGATGTTTGGTGGGATTTTCAGCCTAGGGCTCTGTGCATGCACTTGAGAAGTACTCTACCGTCAGGATTCATTCCCAGATCTCTTTTTTCTTTTTAATTATTATTATTTTATGTAGGGTCACTCTAAGTTATACAAACTCATCCTGAACAAATTCTGTAGCCCAGGCAGGCTTCGAACCTATGATCCTCCTGACTAAGACTCCTAAGTAGCTGGGATTACATACAGGCCTGTGCCACGAGACCCAGCTTCATAAATTCTCTATTTTTTTTCATTCTGTATTAAAGCCAATAACATATTTTGGACCAAGTTTCTTTAGATGTGTATTTATGTGAGTTTTATCATGGGATGTCAAGTTTTTTGTGACAGACTGACCAGATTAAGGGACAACAGTAATATGGCAAGGCATTATTTATGAGTATGCTAGTGAAGACATCTATGGAAGAGGCTGGTATGTGAATTCTGCCTTGACTCAATAAGGATGACACCATCCTGTCAACCAAGACAGACAAAATAAAGGAGCAAAGGAAAGATGAATCAGTTCCCTTCTCTCTCCCTCCCTCCCTTCCCCATCCCTTCCTCCCTCCCTATATTTGCCCCTCCTCTTCTTCATTTCCTCTTCCTCCCCTGCTTCCTCCCTCTCCTTTTTGCTGTCCTGGAGTTGGCTTCACATCTCCTCTTGCTTTTATACAACAGAGCTCCCCATTTTCCAGCTTTTGGATGCCCATACTTACAAGCCACCACCTACTCCCTGATTCTCAGATGTTCAGCCTCTGATAGAGCATCATATCAGCAGCACTACTTTCCTGGATCTGAGGATTTCCAGCTTGGACTGAGCATGCTATGCAGCTGGGTTCTGAGGTTCTCTGGCTTACAGGCAGTCAAGTCAAGGGCCATTCTCCACCACTTCATCACAAGAAGCAGTCCCTTCGGTACATCTCGCATCTATACATCTATCTGTGCATCTATATATCACCTCTTCACACATACATATGTACCTTTCTATCTGTCTGTTTATCTACCTATCTATCCATCTATGCATCCACCCATCTCTCTCCTTGGGGTTCTGTCTCACTAAAGAACCCTGAATGATACTTATAAGTAACTGACTGTATTCTCAGTGGCACATTTGAAGGAGATTAAGGCATGCTAAAAAAGGCTGATCAAGACTTGTTGAATCTAAAACAGTGTGTGAGGTATTTGACATGGTGTGTCTCCACCTTCTGGCCATAAGAGCAAACAGCATGTCTGAGGCATTGTTACAGAATGGCTTCTGCAGTCAGACCAGCTCTTGTAAGAATGGACCTGGGCTGGGAATCCAATGCCTTTCCCAACAATATTCATATATTTATAGGATTTCAATCTAGGTAATGTTCTAGATAAAAAGCTTACCTGGAAGAAAAATGACTTTTTTATTTTATGAAAAATTCCATCATAAAATCAAACAGTTGAACGTGGCGCAATGTTATTTGGAAAATATTCAGTCATATATTTAGAAAATATTCATTGGAAGATGATAATGATCTTAGGCTGTTTACCAATTTATCTGCTTTGTCCATGGGTTAAAGCTCTGTTATGCCTTCGATCTTTATTATGATCAAATCAAACCCAAACCTCTGGTGTCTTGGAATGTGAATACAGCAGGAAAGCGCAGGCCCTGGAGAGGAGCAAGGCTCCACTGCTCACTGGCAGCTCCTTCTGGGCTCTGTGACTTTGGGCAAGGACCTTCACTTCTGAAACCTTGGCCTCCTTCAAATAGCAAACAGTGAGGAGGGGGCTTACACTTCCTGGGAAGATCAAAGAGAACAGCCTGTGTGAGAATATGCAGGGTCAACCGATGACCTCATCAAGCACCAATGGACCGATCCAATGGTCATGCAGAAGGCCCAGTTATGTAGCATGAGTCTTAAAGAGTCTTAATAAAAGTCAAACCTGAGCCAGTTATTGGGGCGAACGCTGGACGGTCAGAGAGATAGAACGAGCCACAGCTATCTCACCTTGCCGGATCCTCAGCTGGTCTTGCTTCCTCAGACTGGAAGCCTCTATGTCCTCATATCCGAATGACTCTCAGCTGAACTGCTGCT
>CABHPP010143370.1:0-18166 GCA_902168425.1 Peromyscus attwateri
ATATATATATATATATATATATATATATATATATATATATTCTTTCATGGAATTTTTTTTCAGAACAAGAGATTTTGCTAATATTTTTGGTTATCAGTTAGTATAGATCAATGCAGTTACTACTGATATTGGGAGGCAGTGTGACTTTAGAAAACAATTGATTCATAGAAATTATTTAAGAAAGAAAAACAATTTTAAATGGGGGGGGGTCAGATTTCCAATATATCTTATACAGTTGTTAAATAGATATAAAACTATAAAAACTTTTAAACTGTTTCATATAGTCACTGTGCCATTCTACAGTTATGCCCACTTAAAAGTTTATATTGTGGAACTTGCTGATTATATGTGTCTTCATATTCAATTATAATTTACCCATAATTTGGAAATTCATAGCTCTCAAAGTTGAATTAGTAAGTTAGAGTTTTTCACCTGTGATGCACTTCTAGGCTTTCACATTCCCAGTGACAAGAAAGTTCCCGTCTTGACAGTAATCATTTGTCCTACTTCAGGGAAGGAAGAGTCTGCATATCCCATTTGATGGTAGTGCTTGCAGGTTGTGGGGCCTGGCCTTGCTGCTGTTTGGGAGACAGTTATCATTTGCATGATGAGTGTCTAAAGGGGTTCTGTAAGAAACTCCTTAATTTCCTGAAATCCTCCGGATCTATGTAAATTTACAATGTTTTAGCACAGTAGTAGGGAGACCTTTTAAAAATTTTTTTTATTAATTTGTGTGTATTGCCATGGCATGTGGAGTCAGCACAACATGCAGGAATCAACCCTCTCCTTCCACCACGTGGGTTCTTGGGGTCAAACTCAGATTGCCAGGCTTTGTGGCAAGTGCTCTTACCCAGTGAACTGTTTTGCCAGCCAAGGTCTTGTTTTTAATGGTGAGGCATTTTTTAAATGGTTATAAGAAGTTGTCAGGACTATTTAGGTCATAAAATGAAGTGTACTTGACCTTGTTGGTCATTACAGCCAGGGCTGGATATTAGAGCTTTTCTACCTGCTAGCTTTATTATTATCAGTATTTCATCCTCCACTGTTGTGGAAATGACAATATAGTGTAATAGGAAGAAAAGTAAATATAACCAGTCATTTTCTTGACTTCTTTTCCTAGTCCTGATTTTAGTAAGTGGAACTTTGGGGACAGAAGAGTTAGTAAGTACTTGTCTTGCTGTTTTCCTTTGCTGATTATTGGATTTGGCCCTGTCTGGCTCTCACATTAACTTTTGTAATAGCACTCGAGGCCTGGTCATGAGAATGCTTCATTGTGAGACTCAGTCCTTAGTTCCTGAGACCTTTGCCGTCTGAGTTGGTGAATCTGGCTTGGGCGCCTGAAACCTCCATCTTAAACCACTGTGTTGGAAGTTTAGAGAAAGAAATCCTCTTTTCTCTTTCTCTTCTCTGCACCCTCCTTGTGCTCCGGCTGATGTTAAACTTGTGATCTTCTAGCATCGGCTCCCTGAAAGCTGGAAGTCTCCCTTTGAGCTTTAACGTTTTTGTTTTTGAAGTGAATTCTACTTTTGGAGAGTGTGTTTAAGAGAGCAGAGTATGCCAGAAAGTGTATCTTTTGGAACTGAGACAAACATAGTATGTACTTAAACTAGGCATTAGTAGTTTTACTCAGTTTAATGGGAAGGGCACAGGCTTGAGAAAATATTAGTTCATATTAGTATAACACACTCCACCCCACCCGTAGTAGAATATATAGAACAAACAATAAATGGTACTAATAATTGTTGCTTTGAGGGATTGTCTGGAAACATCCCACTCCAAGAATAGGTTACATAATTATGTTAATAGCTGTAGTGTTCAAGACCAGCGCTCTTTCTCTGCCATTATGACATGGGTCATTCAGTAGTTTTCTTAGAAAAAACCCAGCAGTTTTCTATAAATTACTAGGACTGGGGATGGTAAAGGTCTGGCTCCGCAGCTTATGGTGAGGTACTTAAGACTTCTCTGCTCATTTTGTGGTATTCTTCTAACTAAAGGTTTGTTTTTTTTAAATTAGTGTGCTTTTATGAAGGAGAATTGTGTTCTTGAAGCACAATAGATAGAATATACATAACCTTTCTCCCTCTCTGTTTTTTCACAATTAGAAATCAAGTCCTGGAAATGTTTGATCATGCTTATGGCAACTATATGGTAAGTATGAAGCTTGTCTGTGCATTCTGTTTATGAGCTCACTGTACACAGCTGGGAACTTTGGAACTTGAATTACTAATGTATGTTTTTAAAGAAAGCTTTTCAAAAGCAGGACAAATGTAAGTGAACAGAATATTCCTGGTGATGAGTCTTAGGGAATCAATTTATTGAACAGGGAAGAAATTGAAACCAGATCATGAAACTTTGTATTTAAGCAGTTTACTTAGGTGCTGGCAGCAATTGATAACATACATAGGTAAACAGGGAAAAGATGTTATCTCTGGCTTTGAGGGATGTCCTTTAAGAAAAACTACATTACTTTACAACCCTATGAAACAAGCCATTGCATAAGAAGTACGATCACCTAACCTCTGTCCAAATGTTATGATATGGATTCTGAATTGAGTGCATTTGCTACCTGCTAATCCATTGTTTCAAGGTATTTCAGAGGTAGCTGCTTCCACTGGAAAGGTCGAAATGGTATGGATAAAAGGTGCTAGGGATCTAGTGCACAAAGAAGAAGATAAAATAGCAAGCAAATTTTAAGAGTTAAAAGAAAGTTTTGCATATGAATTTTTTATAATTTTGTAAAGAGTTTAATCAAGCTATGCTGAGGATTTCTTCTCATTTCCTTGTTTTTACATTTAATATATGCCAGGAGAACGTCTCTTATGATTATAGCCTAAATATAGTTAGGAAAATTTGGCAGAGAGTTAACTTTAATTCTTATTAAAATTCTTTTCACCTGATTCAGTAAATCCATGTTCATTTGTATAGGGCAGATATCATTATATATCCATATCATTAGTCCCCTCTTTATATATTTTTGTATTTTATATATTTTTTAATTTATGTGTCTGTGTGAGTGTATGCCATGTGTGGGTACTTGCAGAGGCCGGGAGAAAGTCTCAAATCCCCAGGAGCAGGAGTTAGAGACAGGAGGTTGTGAGACATGCAAAGTGGGTACTTCGAAGAAAAGTCGGGTTGTCGGGAAGAGCAAAGGGGCTCCTAACCACTCACTTACCTCCAGACCCTGTTTCTGTTTTAAACATGTTTCATATTTGTTGGCTCTTGTTCTTTTTTGTTATTGCTTGGTTAGAGTGAGGTTTGACTTTTCGGGAAATGTTTCTAGAATGTGATGGTTCTGAAGCTTTGGATGTAAACATTGAAAACATGGTTTTAAACGTACTACTCCGTGTGATGTAGCTATTCCTTTAGTGTTTCTTTCAAATCCCTTACCCCTGGTTAGTTTTGTTTGGGGGAAGCTTCATCCAACAAGTCTAGGCTAGTGGTGTAGAGATAGCCACATGGACCCTTACAAGACCCTCAAGTTGCAGTCAGCTCGGACAGGTCAACTTTTGATCCCAAAGTTGAGCAACATGATAGACAGCTAGATGAATGTGCCACATTTTGTTCTAAATACAGCCCTCTCTTTAAAAGTTGTATTTATTTACTGTGTGTGTATATTTGTGTTTGTGTGCTCACGTGTGTGTGCATGGAGGACAGATCGGCATGGCTGTCTCCCTCAGTCACTGTTCTCCTTAGGTTTTTGAGACAGGCTCTCACTAATCCTGGAGCTCCCAACTGGGTTAGACTGGGAACTCCAGGGACTGTCTTGTCTCTGCTTCCCCAGGGCTGGGATAGGCATGAATCGCCATGCCTGGCTTTCTGTGTGGGTTCTGGGGAATCAGATCTCAGAGCCTCCTGCTGTGGGGCGAGCCCTTTGCTGATGGGCTGTCTCCCCAGTCCTTAGGAACCTCTCTTTAATGTTTTACCCTTTCAGGTGAATAGCGGAAAGTTCTGTCAGTACACACTCAATGGGGTTTCTGCCAGAGTGAGTACTGAAGGCATCCCCCCAAGATTTTCCGGCCCTATTGCTAATGTGACCTAACTGGGTAACTTTGCTCTAAGTAACTACATCTAAGTTTGAAGTGAGAGGGATTTCAGTGTAGGTTTTAGGGTTGGATGTCTTAGATGTCAAATTCTGTGTTGGCTTTTATTCACTTAGATCCTTATTGATCAGTTAACTCCTTTGAGTCAGGTCTTGTAAAATGGGGACAATTGCAAAGGATTATTGTAGACCATAAGATTTTTTTTAAAACAGAGACCCTTCTTTATTTTTAATTTTTAATAAAGTCAGCTTTTATATGTCTTGTACTTAGCATGGAACTTGAACACCTGAGTGCTTATTTAAATATTTAAATATTTTTTAAAGAACTAAATTGAATTCTAGTGAAAATGAAATCAAATGTTTTTTGCATTTGGTTATTTTGATACATCTTGCCTTTTAAACAAAAGAAAAAATTAGTAACCTTTTAAAATAGAAAGTTATGGAGGATTTCAGGATCTGTAGACTTCCGTGTATTGGTGGCCTGTGCTAAATGTAAAGGGCCTGCTACTCGATAGGCTTTTAATAATGTAAAAAGCTCGTCCTTGTGTCTTACTAGTTGTTGGCAGGGTTCTTCCTCAGCCTGTTCTACAACTAGACCAGTTTCTTGGACTTCTTGGCTCCCATGGGGCGGGGGGGGGGGGGGGGGGGGGGGGAATGGCATTTTCCAAAGATCAGCAGTATGGTGTAGTTATGACCATGAACTTGGGACCCGGAAGAGGATACCCTTAGGAGCTCTGCCACCTACCGCCTGGTTAAGGAGGAGGGCTAACCTGGATCCCAGAGCCTGTTTTCTCCTCTGTATAAAATGGAGTCCGTCCTTTGCCTGCCTTACAGTGTTGTGCAGGTACGACTGTCGTCATTTTACACAGATTGCCTAGTTAGAGCTCGTGTCTGGCAGGTAGGACGCACTGTGTGTAACTGCTACTGAGAAGTATAGCTGTTATTATTAAGTGTTATTTGCCAGAGATGGAAATTTTCTGTAAGCTGAATGTAGTACCACATACCTCTAGTCCCAGGACTTAGAAGGCAGAGGCAGGAGGATCACCACAAATTCCACTTCAGCCTGGTCTATAGATCAAGTTTTAGGCCAACCAGGGCTAAGACCCTGTCTCAAAAAAACCAAACCAAACCAAAACCAGAAAGGAAGAAATTTCTCTCCTAAAGTTCATGTAGATTTGAACCCCACATGTATCTCTAGGTTAAACAGAGAACTTGCTGAGCGCTCACACACTGTTGTCAGGGCATGCACTCATCAAGCTTATTTTTCTGTCTGCTAATGAAATACAGGGTTCTCTGTGTACTGTTTCTTGATAGAATGCCTTGCCAGCTCCAGGTAGATTGCCGCATGTCTGCCATCCCTGGAGTCACACTGAGAGATTTTCTGGTTCTGTGTTATTGGCATGGCCATGGCCATTACAATGACCGTGTGACACGTCTCGGTCCCCAGAAGACTGGGGTCTATCCTCAGTGAATTAATTGCACAGACGGCTTTCTCTTTCCCCACCTCACGTGGAATTTGATGTTATTTTTGGCAGTTCTTGCATAATCTTACTTAACCCTAGACCATAGTCTAGGTATGGCTTCTGGTAACGGGTTTTGCATATCTGTGCTCAGTTGAGTTTCCAAATTAATGCAGATGATAAAATGATGTGTATCAGGGCAATTCCTTGGGAACCTGGGGAGGATGATGATGGTGATGATGATTATGATATTTGTCTTCCAGTGTTTATCCTGGCTACTCTGGGCAATCACATTGTTAGCAAAAAGTGTACTTTTTTAGACCCCTAAGTATTACAGATTAAATTGGAAAGTATAATTTTCTTCAACTAGCAGAATCTTCCTAGTAGTATAGTCACTTTAAGTTGCATTTTTCTTTTTGTTTGTTTGTTTGTTTTGAGACGGTCTCCATATGTGGCACAGAATGGCCTTGAACTCACTATGTAGCACAGGCTGACCTCAAATTTGTGATCCTCCTGCATCAGCCTCTCAAGTGTTGAGATTACAGCTGTGCACCATCACACCCAGATGACTAGTTTTCTTTTAGCCACAAGAGCTATTTTAAAATGCAGTTACTTTGGATTTCCAGATTTGTGTCCATCTACTTAATATTGTCCCTCCCCCTTTACAATTTATTTTATTTAAAAATAAATAAAAATTTATTTTACAAATATTCACAGTGCCCACTTTACCATTTTAGTCATTTTTAGGAGTACAGTTCTGTGACACCTGTCAGCTGAACATCATCTTTCCCATCTGAAACTCTACACGAGGTTTTTCTTTGTAATCAATGATTCATCAAAAGGAGTAATCTAGAAAGAAAAATGTTGTAGAAAGAGGACTAGATCATCTGTAAGTGTAAGTGTGAGTTTAGAACAAACTGCCAGACTTCTCATTTTGCATTTCCCACAAGCAATATATGCGCTCAGTTACTAGACATCCTCTCAAAGAGTGGTATTTTTAAGTCTTTTTAATTTTAGCCATTCTAGTGGGTGTGTGGTAGTGTTTCACTGTGACTTTAATTTCGTTTTTCCTGATGACTAATGCTGTTGAAACTCTTCCCATGCATTTATGTTATGTTCGTGTATCTTTTTGGATGAAGCATCTGTTACAGTTTTCTTTTTCATTTTAGAATCAAGTCCTTTGTCCTGTTATTGCTGAGTTGTAAAAGTTATTTTATAACCTAGATGAGAGACCTTTATCATGTCTTATGGGTATTTCTTTCAGTCTGTACTTTGAATTTTAATTTTTCTTTTTTTTAATTTTAATTTTTCTAACAGTGATGTTTGAAGTAGAAATAATTTAAAATGTGACCAAGTCTGATTTAATCTTTTTTTTTTAATTTTTATATGCATTGATGTTTGACTTGCATGTCTTTGTGAGGCAGGTGGATCCACTGGAACTTGAATTACAGACAGTTGTGAACTGCCATGTGGGTGCTGGGAATTGAACCTGGGTTTTCTGGAAGAGCAGCCAGTTTTCTTAACCACTGAGCCATCTCTCCAGCCCCACTGATTTAATCTTTCATTTTTAAAAAGATTCATGCTTTTTTTTTTTTTTTTTTGGTTTTTTTTTTTCGAGACAGGGTTTCTCTGTGTAGCTTTGCGCCTTTCCTGGAACTCACTTGGTAGCCCAGGCTGGCCTCGAACTCACAGAGATCCGCCTGGCTCTGCCTCCCGAGTGCTGGGATTAAAGGCGTGCGCCACCACCGCCCGGCAGATTCATGCTTTTATGGTTTCCTAAAAATACTTTCCTAGTCCAAGGTCACAAAACTTCTAGATGTTTTTATAGCTTTACTTTATTCTTAGACTTAAGACTCATTTTGAGTTAATTTTTGCATATGATGAGATAAAGGTGTGAGTGTTTAGTTATTCTAGCACCATCGTTGGAATGAATGGCTTGTCCCTGCTTTGACACCTGTGTGAAGGACATGCGTTGACCAGGTGGATAGATAGATAGATAGGTAAGCAGATAGGTAGGTAGGTAGATAGGTAGGTGGATAGGTAGGTAGGTAGATAGGTAGGTAGGTAGGTAGGTGGATAAGTAGGTAGGTAGGTGGATAGATAGGTAGGTGGATAGATAGGTAGGTAGGTAGGTAGGTAGGTAGATAGGTCTCTCGAGGCCCTGTGTGCTCTTTGTTGCTCCTTGAGACCAATGCCACGTTGGCCCAATTTTTGTTACCTTGTGATGAGTTCTCAGCTCCAGCAGTGTGAATCTGCTAGCTTTGTTTTTCTTTTCCAGGATTGTTTTTGGCTATTTTAGATTTTTTTGTATTTCTATGTAAAATTCAAAACCATATTGCCAGCTTCTATTCAAGCCATCACCAGCTTCTGTTTGGTGTTAGTTGAATTTCTTTTTTTCTCTTTTTCTGTTTCTGAGACAGGGTGTTGAACTTGTATAACCAGAGACCACCTGGAACTTCTGATCCTCCTCCTTCTATCCTCCAAGTGCCAGGATTTCAGGGGCACACCTCATACCAGCCTTTGTAGAAAACTGATTTCTTAATACTAAGTCTTTAATCCATGAATATTGTTCCCCTGACCACTTACTTAGGCTCAATAATATGATTAATGACTTTAGTTGTTGTTTTTAGTAGGCGGAAATGTCTTCCCTTTGCCTAATTATATAATAAGTGGTACTAAAAAGTCTTTGGCTGGTGTTTTGACCTGACCCTTTAGATGAGTTTGTCACCCCAAAGTCATAGTAAGTTGAGAGTCTAATATGGAGAATCTACCAGCTTTTATCTTAACTTATTTTTTCTCCTTTGCTTTTCGTCAGGAACATTCTCTATTTAGTTTCTGCAAGACTCTCTTATCACCTGAGTTTCATTTCTGTTATTAAATGTTTTCGTGACTCTTGGTGTGTCCACATGACTGCTTCTCCTTTTCTGGCAACACATTGTGAGGAGAAGTTACTGTATACAGGCAGCCGTCTGAAGCTTGTGGCAGCTGTTGCCACGTAGGCCTTGCTCTGGCCTTCTGCGAACTCTCTGGAGTGTGCTTTGTGGTTAACCTGAAAAAAGGCAATGGCTTATTTTTATGTTTAATCATGAGACAAAGAGCATGAAGTATTTTTGCACCTTAGGTCAAAGTTGTTTTGATTATTCTTTGTATTTGCTGTGGATATTTATATTATCTAGATGGGTTCAGGGTTTGAATTTTCATATTTAATTTGGAGTTCAGGTTTTGAAACAGTGGTTTAAAATAGTAAGGAACTTTTTACCATCAAATTAACATTTTGTCTTTTTCCAAAAGAACTTTCAAAATATTAATGCAACTTTGAGCTTTTTTTACTTTTATAACTTATGTGTATTAACTATAAAACAAAGCAATAAAATTATAAGCACTCTGGGGAATCAGTTGTACTGACATTGATATACAAAAATAATTAGGAATTTATACTGAAAATGTATATTATTAAAAATTTTAAAATACAGGTTGAAATTAAGAATGTGGTAATTGTATATGGATTCTAATTATGTCAAAATATTTGTTGCTTAGAATCATCTCAGGAAGAATCATTATGGAACATTCAGTTTTTCTAAAAAGTAGGCTAAGAAATTCAGTGTTGGGGCTGGAGAGATGGCTCAGGTGTTAAGAGTACTGGCTGCTCTTCCAGAGGTCCCGAGTTCAATTCCCAGCAACCACATGGTGGCTCACAACCATCTGTAATGAGATCTGGTGCCCTCGTCTGGCCTGCAGGGGATACATGCAAGCAGAACACTGTATACATAATAAATAAACCTTTTTTTTTTTTGTTTGTTTGTTTTTTCTTACTTTTATTGATTCTTTGCGGATTTCACATCATACATTCCAATCCCACTTATCTCCCTGTCCCAATGTGACCATCTCCCCTCCCCCCAAAACAAAACAAAATTTAAAAGAAAAACCAAAAACCAAACAAACAAACAACCAAAAAAATGAGAAGAAACACATTCTGGAAGCTGTGGTGTGACAGTGAGTCCCACAGTTTACCCATTAGTCCATCCATCTTTTTTTTTTTTGTTTTTAAATAGTCTGATTGTTCTTTATTTTATATCTAGAATCCACTTATGAGTGAGTACATACCATGATTGTCTTTCTGGGATTGGGTTACCTCACTCAGGATGATATTTTCTAGTTCCATCCATTTGCCTGCAAATTTCATGCTTTTATTGTTTTTTTCTGCTAAGTAGTACTCCATTGTGTATATGTACCACATTTTTTTAATCCATTCTGGCCTGCAGGGGATACATGCAAGCAGAACACTGTATACATAATAAATAAATCTTAAAAAAAAAAAAAAGAAAAGAAATTCAGGGTTGTTGACTGCAACCATGCACTCAAGTATATAGAAAAACTGAGAATTTTTTTTTTTTTTGGTTTTTTTTCGAGACAGGGTTTCTCTGTGTAGCTTTGCGCCTTTCCTGGAGCTCACTTGGTAACCCAGGCTGGCCTCGAACTCACAGAGATCCGCCTGGCTCTGCCTCCCGAGTGCTGGGATTAAAGGCGTGCGCCACCAACGCCCGGCTGAGAATTTTTTAAAAGATTTATTTATTTTTATGTGTCTGAGTGTTTTTTCCTGCATATATTTAAGTGCACCACGTGCATGCAGTGTCCTTGGAGGCCAGAAGAGGGTGTCAAACCCTCGAACTGGAGTTAAAGGTAGTGGTAAGCCACCTTCTAAATACTAGGAACTGAACCTGGGTCCTTGGGAAGAGCAGCCATTTAGGCAGTTCTATTGCTGTAATAAAACACTATGACCAAGCCAGGCAGTGGTGGCGCACGCCTTTAATCCCAGCACTCAGGAGGCAGAGGTAGGGGGAATCTCTGAGTTTGAGGCCAGCCTGGTCTACAGAGCAAGTTCCAGGACAGCCAGGGCTAAACAGAGAAATCCTGTCTTGAAAAACCAGCCAAACAAACAAACAAACAAAAAACGTCTGTGACCAAGAGCCATTTGTAGAGGAAAGGATTTATTTAATCGTAACAGAGTGGTCTATCATCCAGGGAAGTCAGGGCAGGAACTGGAGGGAGGAACCAATGCAGAGGCCACAGAGGAGTGCTACTTACTGGCTTCTTCTCCCCTGGCCTGCTCAGCCTGCTTCCTTATGCCATCCAGGACCACCTGCCCATGGATGATACTGTCCCTCGTGAGCTGGGCCCACTCATCAATCAGGAATCCAGAAAATGCACTACAGACTTGCTACAGGCAATCTTCGGGACACATTTACTCAGTTGAGAATCCCTCCTACCAGATGACTCCAGATTGTGTCATGTTGACAGAAAACTAAGCAGGACAAACAGCAAGGGCTTTTTAACTGCTCATTGGTCTTTCCATCTCCCAAAATGGAGACTCTTGACAAGGAGCGTTGAAGGTTCATAACACTTGCATTGTGGTCTGGGAACAGGTCCCAGTGGTCAGTGTTAGCTCTACTCAAGGGGATCGAGCACGTCGTTTTTCTCTCCCTCTCTCCTGAGTTTTGATTGGTTCCTCAGTCCTTCATTCTTGAGTTTGATTTTGAGTCTCATCTTGGTGGCCTGATTTCCTCAGGAAGTTTCCTGGGTTTGGAAGCCTCAGAGGTGTCCTATTTCTCTGCTAGGTAGGTGTCTCCTTAACTTGGAGAACATCTGAGCAGCCTGGAATGCCATGTTTTCTCTCCTTCAGAAACTTGAAGGCACAGTTCTGCAGTCTTTTTGCACTAGCTGGGTGTTTCCTGGAAAGTTCCAGGAGTAGTCTGTGCTGTATGACTTGTTTTTTACTCAGTTGCCCATAGTTCTTTTTTGTTGTTGTTGTTTTTGTTGTTGTTTTTGTTTTCTCAAGACAGGGTTTCTCTGTATAATAGCCTGCCTGTCCTAGAACTAGATCTGTAGACCAGGCTGACCTCAAACTCAAAGAAATCCACCTGCCTCTGCCTCCCGAGTACTGGGATTAAAGGTGTGCACCACCACTGCCCAGCGCCCATATAGTTCTTAATTCTTAAAGTTCAGCAGAAATAGTCCCAGTTGCATGTGTGAGTCTCTGTACACCTCTCATACAACTCAGTTACTTAGACTCCAAACTCACAGTATGTAGCAGAAGAAAAAACTAGAGATCAGAAACTCCGAGCACACAGTCTTTATCAAAATTATCTGGCTATGGATAAAAATGAAAAATAGTAAATCTAATATTTAGTATGTGTAATGTTTAAAGTATTGAACATGGAAACTGAGGCCTTTGTGGTTTGTATGAAGAGCGGCCTGGAGGTATGGGCAGTGCTTGGTTTCTGAAAACACAGGACAAGCGCCTTCCCAGGCGCACGGCGGCCTCACGTTCCTTTCTAATTCTGGATGAACGGCAGGCATTTGATACTTTGTTCTTTTAGTGTCGTGAAATATGTCCAGAATTTCCTCTGCAGGATTACCTTCTCTGTGACATCTTTGGCCCTTCTGTCACAACCAGTTTCTTAAGTTACATCAATAATTTGGCCAATATTTCATATAATTGGGAAAGAATGAGTTCTCTAAAAAGTGGACTTTAGAAAATTGGCCTTTGGGGAACAAAAAGCATTAAACATTAGAAACAAAATAAATTCCAAATAGAAAAAACACTTCATTCTAGGGGTGTGTGTGTGTGTGTGTGTGTGTGTGTGTGTGTGTGTGTGTGTGATGTTTCTAGGGCCCAGAGCAGCCTGGTGCAGCATTCCTGAAAACCAGAAACCATGAAGGAAGAAATGAATAGATTTACCTACATACTTAAAACTTATAATGAAAACACTACAAATAGAAATTAAAAACTAAACAAAGAAAGGGTAAAAGATATTTACTTATATATGACAGACCATACTTAATGAGTCTCTTTTGGCAATAGAAGTAGCCGTTAGAACAATAAACAATGTAAACAGGCCTTTTTCAGAGTGGCTAATGTAAGAAGGCCTGTGTCCTTATTAGTGCTGGAGCTTGAGACTTTTTTTTTAACCCAGGAGATTGGCAAAATACAAAGCATCAATCATCTCAAATGTTAAGAGTAAATTGTAAATTGATACCTTGCTTGGTAGTAACTGTCAAAAAATTCAATATCTCCTTGACTCATATCTATTGTTAAGTTATCCATAGAGATAACACATATATGAAAGGTGAATATTTCTGCAGATGTTTTTAGATCATTCATCATGTTCATCCATACCAGAATAAATAAGTGTATCCATACTATGCAACCTTTTGAGGAGTCGGTCCTGGTTATATGGGTATGGGCTCCTAAGTCAGGTGACCAGGCTTTCAATTCTGAATTCATCATGTTAGCTGCTCAATCTAGGTTTTCTTGATTTCCTGGGTCCTAATTTTCCCTGTGAAGACAATTGAATCTCCTTCAGAGGATTGTTGAAATAATTAAACTTTTTGATGTATAGAATAGAGGGTAGAAAATAAGTACTCAATAATTTCACTTTGTTATTGAAGTATTTCTAAAGCATTCCAACGTGCTGGAGTGGTGAGGTAATCTTAGTTACTGTTGTATTGCCGTGATGAAACACTATCTATGGCCAACACAACTTATAAAAGGAAGCATTTAAATGGGGCTTGCTTACAGTTTGAGAGGGTTATTGTCACAGTGGAGAGTATGGTGGCAGGCAGACAGACAGTCATGGGGCTTGAGCAGTAGCTGAGAGTTCACATGTTTTCTGAAAGTTCCATGCAGACAGCAACAGAGACAGACAAGCCTGATGTGAGCTTTTGAGACACACCTCCTCCAACAAGGTCACACCTTTCCCAAACAGTTCCACTAACGGGACCAAACATTCAAATATATGAGCCTATGGGACCATTCTCATTCAGACCACCACAGGGGTACCTTGTGTTTTCAGTAAAATATGAAACAAAATTGAGACCAGTGCGTATAGATGGCAATACAGTTTCTGGATGTAGGTCAGTCACTGGTAGAGTGCTTGCTTGCCTCCTATGCCTCAGGTCCCGGGTTGGCACACAAAACAGTATGTGTACATATATGTATGAGAAACTGCAATATCGTCCCTACTACTGTTCATTACCAGGGGAAAAGACTGTGTTCCATAAGATCCATTAAACTGATCTGAGTTTTGTTCAAGTCCCAGCTCTTGTCTGGGCATGGCAGTATGTACTTATAATACCAGTTCTCAGAAGGCTAAGGCAGAAGAATTGTGGGTAATGGGCCAGCCTAGGCTATATAGTGAGACTCTGTCTCAAAAGAAATGTTTTAAATGATAAATGTGCTTGTATTTGACTATATTAATACATGAATAAATCTGAAAGGCTGAAGGCTGGTCTTAATGGTGGTAACTTCTAGAGATTGAGATTCGAGGAGGGAAGTCAGATTATCAGTTTTTAAAAGAAATTTTAATATGTGTTTTTTCAAGCATGAATTACACTTTAAATTGTCTACAAATTGTGTAACTAGTCCACTTGTTAAGTACCAATCCTATTCTCTAAATGGTATTTGCTTTCTCTCACTTTCTTTAGTGACTTATTAAGGTTTTTCTGCAGGAACATGCTTACCCAGCTGATGAACTCATGCCTTTAACCTGTAGAGGCCGTGTCAGAGGCCAGGAGCCGAGCCGGGGTGATGTAGACGATGCCTTGGGAAAGTGAGTATGAGCATAAGGCATAGCATGGCATTTCAGAGTAGCCAGGTCCCACTGGGAGAGGCTTTGCCAACTTTAAATTCTTTTTTTCATTTATTTGTTTATTGTGTGTGCGTGTTTACATATGTGCCGTGGTGTGCAGGTGCAGGTCAGAGGACAATTTGCAGGAATCAGTTCTCTCTGTTGACCCTGTGGGTCCTGGGAATTGAGGCACTTTTACCTACTGAGTCCTCTCACGGGCACAGTGAACAAGATTTTAAAGAATGCCTTAAAAAAGAAAGGAAAAGAAGTCTGCCTTCAATGTTCTATTAGATCTTTTATTCTTTCCTGTTCTAAAAAAGTAACTTATTTCTTATATCTGAGAAAAAATAGCTTATTAAACTGGGTGTGACATTAAAAAACGATTTAACTTTGATGTAGTCTTAAAATGTACTTGAGGGCATCACCATGTTCTAAGGTGCCACGCATCTGCATGGATGTGATATATTTTGATTGATAATTACTAATTTATTCATGATGCTGAGATTGGCCCCCAGCATTGGGCTTTAATGTTTTGTTTCTTTTAAAAGGAGCCAATGAAGTTTCTATGCATCCTCAAAGATACCTAGGATGTTTCAGACTGTTGGGTTGTCTTACATATCACGTGACATTCTAGATACATGGAGGAGCTGCTTATTAGACACTACAGTAGGCTGTAGATCATTCTGCTTACACATTCATGGATGAGCATTTCAAGCTCTAGTGTTATATATCTTGTTACACTTGTTTCCTAGGTTTTCCCTAACACTGATCGATTCTTTGGATACTCTTGTGGTAAGTTCCATTTTTCCTGGAATTGCTTATTTTATAAGTTTAATGATATCCACGATCAAGTAATATAAATGCAATCAGTATACTATGTACAGAATAGAAGCCGTAAGAATTTAAGATGTTCGCCAGGCGGTGGTGGCGCACGCCTTTAATCCTAGCAGTAGGGACGCAGAGGCAGATGAATCTCTGTGAGTTCAAGGCCAGCTTGGTCTACAAAGTGAGTTCCAGGACAGGCTCCAAAAGCTACACAGAGAAACCTTGTCTCAAAAAACAAAAACAAAAAAAACAAAAAAAAAAAAAGAAAGAAAGAAGTTAAGATGTTCAGATCTTTGCTTCTCGATAAAACTTGAACTTTATATTGCTGAGTTATGTCAAATTATTGTCAACTACAATCATGTAGCATAATAGAGCTACTCAAATGACTTCTCAAGATGTCGGCTCACATGCCTTTGAGTAAGGTGGTTGAAGCTTTTAAAGAAGGTAATTTGGAAAAATGCTTTGCTTTTCTTATTCCATGATAATATGCTGTATGAAAACCATGAAAAAGATACTGTTAGATGTCATATTTCTGATTTAGTGGTCCCTGGTTTTTGCATATCATCAGGGAAGAGAGAGAAAAGATACACAAAATATCCTGGCAGACATAAGCTTATGTTCTGGAGCTGTACAGTCTCTGGGAAGGTACAGCTGTCACCTAGGAGACGGAAGGATGCGGTTTATGTGTAACTAACTGAATGAGGCACAGGGCTACTTTGGGATGGGGAGGTGAGGAACAGGAGCAGTGAGTGACAGCTCTGGAGGAGCACTGGCATTTCTTCCTCATTCTGGCTTTATTCCTTCAGATAGCAGAGTCCCTCTCAGTTCTCTCTTATGTTCTTAATTTATTTTCATGACTATGGACTTTAGTTATCGTTACTGTTTTATAAAATATTCTCAAACATAAAGGAGCTAAGGTGGTTCTAGGCTGCATAATGTTCCTACATTTAGAAATCTGTCAGCTTCTCTTATTGGGTAAACACAGATTATTATGAAGGTAATATTTTTCAGGTTGTATCTTTTTAAAGAGTTTGGCACTAGTTCTCAAGGTAAGAAGCCTAGACTAGTAATAACAGCATTCTTTGGGATCTTGTTAGAAATACAGAGTTTTGAGGGCTGGTGAGATGGCCCAGGAGATCGTTCTCACCGAGCGGGACAACGTGACAAGCAGGCCCCACCTGGTCGAAGGGGAGAACAACTTATGCAGATTGTCCTCTGCCCTGGACGTGGACACTGTGGCCAAAGGGTGCCTACACACAGACACAGGCATGCACAATACATGAAATACCACTTCATAAAATCTTTAATTTCAGTCTTTTCAAGTGGGAATAACCAAAGTAGCTACAGATCACCATAGCATTGGAAATGAGCAAATTCATTTTGAATTTTTAATCATTAAGTATTTTCTTTTGATTTTAAGCAGAAGAATTAGAGAAACATAGAGAACTTTCAAAGGTTTTCCTGCATTTAGAGTGGTGATATTATTTTGCATGCTTATTAATCAATGCAAGTATTAGTATTTCTAATTAAATTTGCCTTTTAAATGGTGGGTTTTTAAAAAAAATTTCATGATTTAGCAATTTGAAAATACTAACATAGCATATCACTTACAGTGATTAGTTTATAGAACCCAACCATTTTTATTTTGTTTGTAACATAATATGTTAAGTCAGTTTCTCTTGCTGTAGTTTGATTTTTAAATGCATATTGTTCAAAATACTAGTTTCGACCTATTGTCGTAGAATCGGGCCCCTTTAAGTCTGAAATCTGAACAGGCAATAGTTATCGAAACAGATTAGAGCAATGGAGGGAAGGAGAGGCCCTTTTGTTACTTGGTAGGAGATAAAGAGACAGATAAAATGGTGAGTCTGTTAGAATTCATTCTGTAGCTGATCACGGGCAACAATAGTTTGGCATTGGTGCTCCTGTGGTGTGTTTGGAGAAGCTCCTAGGTCTCTCAGGAGGGAAGTGTGGCTGTGAATTAGAAGAGTTCTCAAGAGGAGACTGCAGAGATTAACAAGGTGATAAGAAAAAGGGATGGCCAGTGGGGAGAGCAGTTGTGTCTCCTTCCCAAGGGATGGGAGGGCATATACTCCACATTTGCTGCTGTAGGACTTCTGTGCATTGTGAGACTGGGAAGAGAAACTGGTCAGTTCAGAATCAGGTTACCATTGACTTTGATTTCAGGTTGCCCTAAATTTTACTTGAATTTTAGACACACACACACACACACACACACACACACACACACACACACACCCTTAGGGAATCTCTCATACTTAGGATCAGATCAAATTTCAAAAAGTACTGCAAAGTATTGTCGAACAAAAAGATTGAATAGTCAAAGGCAAACTTCTTTTACTGCATCTAGTCTCTAAATAACATTTAATCATGTCCCTAGATGGAAAGAAGAAAGCCTCCTTTGTAATGACAGTGACCCCTTTTCATAGAGCTCATTCCAAGAACTCACTGAGGTTTCAGTTGAGTCACGAGTATAGATTTGCATGATTATAACAGTAATGATATTAAACACTTGACAATCAGCACTCAAGTCAGACACTCTGGTTAAAGTACTTTACACACATGATCACATTCGAGAAAACAGTGCTACAGAGTCGGTCCTCCTTCCTTTATAGATGAAGGAATATGCTCAGAGTTGAAGTAACTTGACTTGAATCACAAGGGACCAAAGGGAAAGAGCCAGAACTCAAACCAGGACCTGTTTTACACTATAATATTACCATAATATTACACTGCCTCTTTTGCCATCAAGGGGGTAAGGGTGGCATAGGGTGAAGTCTTAGGCTCGGTCAGGTGAAGACTGATTTCTTCTGGAGTAGGCAATTTCTTATTTTACATATTTATGTATTTGTTTATTCTGTGTATGTATGTGGTACAACTTGCAGGAGTTGGTTCTCTCTTTCTGTCATATGGTCTCAGGGATTAAATTCAGGCATCTGGGGTTGGCAGCGGGTGCCTTTACCCACTGAGCTGTCTCAGCCCAAGAGAGCTTAGTTTCTAAGATGGTGCTTGAGGAGCAGGATGGCTGTTTACTTCGTTCTGACTGAGAAGCCAGATCCCAGTAGGGTGCACCTCCTGTGGCTCTAGCTGTAGGTCATGGACAGTGCATGCATGTGTACAGTACTGAAGGAAGAAGGACAGGACAGTGTATGCATGTGTACAGACGTGTACAGTCCTGGAGGAAGAAGGACTGG
>CABHPP010143370.1:18176-57491 GCA_902168425.1 Peromyscus attwateri
GTATGCATGTGTACAGACGTGTACAGTCCTGGAGGAAGAAGGACTGGACAGTGTGTGCATGTGTACAGACGTGTACAGTACTGGAGAAGGACTGGGACAGTGTATGCATGTGTACAGACGTGTACAGTACTGGAGGAAGAAGGACTGGACAGTGTGTGCATGTGTACAGACGTGTACAGTACTGGAGAAGGACTGGACAGTGTGTGCATGTGTACAGACGTGTACAGTACTGAAGAAGGACTGGGACAGTGTGTGCATGTGTACAGACGTGTACAGTACTGGAGAAGGACTAGGACAGTGTGTGCATGTGTACAGACGTGTACAGTCCTGGAGGAAGAAGGACTAGAAGTAGGAAAAGGAGAAGTTCTCTATGTATCCCTGTCTGTCATCGAAGTATGAAAAAGAATTTTTTTATCTGAATCACTTGGTTCTAGAAGTTTGTATTTTGGAACGTGTCCTAGGCTTTACAGGCTGGGCATTCCTAATCCAGCAATCCAAAATACTTGAATACTTGAAATCTGTAACATTTTGAGTGGTGCCAACAAAATATTAGATAGATGATTTTGGATTTCAGATTTTGGGCTTAGAGATGTTCAGCCTGTATTGAGTCTACTCTGAATTCCTTTGATGGGTCTTTTAAAGCCCTGAGCGTACATCAGTGTGCAAAGATGCTCTGTTGTCTGCACTTAACTTTTCAGTTTTAGACATTATCACATTTTTTTTTTTTTTTTTTTTTTTTTTGGTTTTTCGAGACAGGGTTTCTCTGTGTAGCTTTGTGCCTTTCCTGGAACTCACTTGGGAGACCAGGCTGGCCTCGAACTCACAGAGATCCTCCTGCCTCTGCCTCCCGAGTGCTGGGATTAAAGGCGTGCGCCACCACCGCCCGGCTCACATTTTTTATAATATACTTAAGGGTTATATTATTTTGTATGCATCATTTGTCTGAGTCTTAAAGTATGCTAACATTGATTTAGTGTCTCATTCTGAGTATAATTTTTTTTTTTTTCTTGGCATGGTAGAAAAGACTTTTATCTCATTCTTTTCTTCTCCTAGGTTTTAAACAAAACTAAGGAATTTGAAGATGCCGTGAGAAAAGTCTTAAGAGATGTTAATTTAGATAATGATGTGGTTGTGTCAGTCTTTGAAACAAACATCAGAGTTCTTGGGTAAGTATGCAGCAATAAAGCTACAATGTTAATGTAGAAGAGCTTCAGGCTGATTATTTCCTGAAGGCAGTAAAGAAGTTTCTTATTCTTAAAAGATAAAATCTGGGGGCTGGAGAGATGGCTCAACAGTTAAGAGCACTGGCTACTCTTGCAGAAGACCCAAGTGCAGTTCCTAGCTCCCACATGGCCACTCACTACCACTGGAAGTCTAGTCCCAGGGGATCTGATGCCTTCTGCTGGCTTTGAGGACACTGCATGCATGTGTGGACAGACAGTCATGCAGCCGAAACACCCCAAAAGTTACAATTTCTAAAAAAGAAAAAAAAAAAAAAAGAGGATAAAATTTGGAGTCCAGGCATGGTGGCTGAGGCTTGTGATCCTGGAAAGATGGGGTAGGAGTAAGTAGTCTTAAGAGCAGCCTGGCACACAGTAAGTCACATGCCAGCCTGAGCTAGGGGAAGGCCCTGTCTCAACACCCTCCCCTGCGAAGAAGATAAAAGTTGGGGTGTTTTGAAACAGCTATGGGGATAACCTTGGATTATTGTAACACACACAGCAGTCTTGGAGAGAGACCCAGACTGCAGGTGATCCCTGAGTGAAAATGAAAAGGCTGTTAGTTACATCAGAGGTTTCCAGGACCCTCCACAGTCGGCCAGCATTAGTTAGGAGCCTCTGGAGAAGCCAGATGAGACTCAGTTAACAGGCTTGCTCCTCAGACAGTCAGAAATACCCTTGAGGGCTCGAAGTGTGAGATTATAAAATTAATTCATCGCAACATTAGGTAAGTTTATGTTTAATAGCTTTTGTAATTCTCTGTCCCATTTTCTTGTCAAAGTCAGTTACTCTTCAATTAAATGTAAGAAGTCCTTGATAACTCTTAGAGATTATTAATCCTTTAATGAGGTAAAAGATGTTTTTAATTTTTAAATGTTATAATAAGAGTCAAAGATTTCATGGTGATAAAATTAAAAGTTTAAATTTATTTTAAAAACACTTAGCTCATTTGTTAGAATACATGTGATATCTAGGATGATCCCTGGTTTAAGAAAATTTAAGATACTTAAGAATGTCAAGTACTTTACAATAGATTGTGTATTTTTGCATTTATTTATTTGTTGTATATATGGGGGAAGGACATGTAGGTCAACTTGTAGGAAGGAGTCAGTTCTCCACTTCTACTAAGTGTGTTTTGGAGTTCAAACTCTGACCTGCAGCCTTGGCAGCCAGTGCCTTTACCCACTGAACCTTCTTTCCAGTCCCTGATTTTTTTTTTTTTTTTTTGTTGTTGTTGTTGTTATTTTTAGTATGTTGGCTATGTGATTATAATAGTTTGTTATAAAATGAGAAGCCAGTAAAAAAGAATGAAATTATTCTGTAGCCTTTCCTTATGTTTGCAGATTGTGGGGGGTAAATGCTCACACCCTCTCGTGTATAGCTTGTAGATAATTGTAAATACATGTTTAGTTCAATCTCAGGTAATGTTTTGTCTCTGATCCCAGGGGTCTTTTAGGCGGACACTCACTGGCGATCATGCTGAAGGAAAAAGGTGAATACATGCAGTGGTACAATGATGAACTTCTCCAAATGGCAAAGCAACTGGGCTACAAACTCTTACCAGCTTTCAATACTACCAGCGGCCTTCCTTACCCCCGAGTAAGTCACTGTGGACGAGTGCGCCTGCGTTGACACTTCTTTGTTGTTTGCAGGATGAATTCTTGTGATCAGAGGTGTTCCTCTCCCTCATGAGCCTGGAAAGAGATGCGTCAGAGCTGACAGCAAAGTTATATTGATGTGGTGGCTAACTTAGATTTGAGCGACATGGAAATTAGATTAGCGTAAACTTTCCCCAGCCTCGGTGTGTCAGACTAGATTCTGCTGCAGAAGGAGGAGACAGACTGCAGTGTGGGCCCGAGCTGTTGGTGCTGAAGTAGCTGTGAGAGTAGGAAGGTGTTACTCTCCCGGGAGCGGCTGAGGAGGAAGTGGAGCTGCTGAGGAGAAAGCATTCAGACATTCAGGAGCTGTTGTCACGTGGTGGGCAGAGTGATAAATCATAAGAGACTCTCCAGAAGGAAGGATGTGTCTGGGTGTGACCCTTACAGCCTGTAGTAGGGCAGACTGCGGGAGGAGGCTACAGTGTGGGTCACTGGCCCTGGGGTTCCGTGTGACCCTTACAGCCTGTAGTAGGGCAGACTGCGGGAGGAGGCTGCAGTGTGGGTCACTGGCCCTGGGGTTCTTTCGTTGCTGGTTCTAAGGAAACCTGGCAATAGTTGCTCGAGGGAGCTTTGCGATTGTTCTGTCCTCCCAGAAAAGTTTATCTCTAAAGCAGAGGGAAGGAAACTGCAGAGGACGGAGTGAGCTTTCTCCTGACCATCTCATTCTATAGTAACACCATTTCTGTCCTGTTTGTCCAAGTCAGACTCGAGGTCTGCCACCTTCCCTTTCATTTGCTGCTTTGCTGTTAAAGCCAATTTCATTTCATCCGCAAACTGCAGTATCTTAATGTGGTTATTCTTTTCTCAGGCTTATTATTATTTTAGTATTACTAAAACATATTTTATATTGAATTACTTTCAAAACTCGTGCATTCTCCCTGCTCCACTGACTGTTCCTTAACATTGAGAAATCTTCAGTGTGGCAGTAGACTAGTGTCCTCTGATAGTCCTTAGTTACTTTTCTATTGCTGTGACAAACACCCTGGCCAGGGTAACATAAAGAAAGAGTTCCGTGCTTATGGTTTCAAAGGGTCCTGGTCCATGATTTCTGAGGGAAGGCATGGCAGCAGGAACAGCCGAGAGCCCACGTCCATCCCACACTGCAGGCAGACAGCAGAGAGCACACTGGGATGGCAGGAGGATTTGGACTCTTCAAGCTCAGCCCTGTGACGTGCCTCCTCCAACAAGTCCACACCTCCTAATCCTTCCCAGATAGGGCCTCCGACTGGGGACCAAGTATTCTAATGTGAGCCTATGGGGCTATTCTCCTTCAAACAACCACACTCTTATACCAATGTATATGTATACACTGAATTTACTTTAGTAAATATGTTTAGTTTTTGTTTTATTTTCATTTATGTTTTTTTAACTTAAAATAATTATATGTGCAGGTGTTTTGTCTGTACGTATATATGTGTACTACATGGCTGCCTCAAAGAGCCCCAAAGAGGGCATCAGATCCCCTGAAACTAGAATTTCAGACAGCTGAGAGCCACCATGTGGGTGCTAGGAACTGAACTTGGGTCCTCTGGAAGAGCAGCCAGTGCTCCATCTCACCAGCCCCCTATTTTTAATTGTGAGTGTGTGTGTGTGTGTGTGTGTGTGTGTGTGTGCATGCATGTGTATGGTGTGTGTGTGTGTGTATGTGTGTGTGCATGTGTATGGTGTGTGTGTGTGTATGTGTGGGTGTGTGTGTGCGCGTGTGTATGGTATGTGTGTGTGTGTGTGTGTGTGTGTGTGGTCCCACTAGGTTTAATTAAGGTAGCTTCTATGAGCATGGGTAGGAGCTTATTTATTGGAGTGTGGACCTGTCAACATCCCCATGATGAAATGTTGACAGGCCCAGTCTTGTACAGCTGCTGTGAGTTCCTGAGTGCAGTGGTGGTCATGGTCATATTAAAAACTCATATATAAACCTTATTCATACTCTGTAATAACATTTCTTAAATCTTCAAAGCGAATTCTCGGATAAATCTCATTGTTTGACTATGACTTGGATTTAATCACTTTTTTCTTTTTCTTTTTTCTTCCTGAGACAGGGTTTCTCTGTGTTGTGCTGGCTGTCCTGGAACTTGCTTTGTAGACCAGGCTGGCCTTGAACTCAAAGAAATCCACCTGCCTCTACCTCCAGAGTGCTGGGATTAAAGGCGTGCACCACCACTGCTGGCTAATCATTTTTCTCTTAATTTAATTTTTTTGAGAGTTTCATACATGAGTACTCTTTTTACATCATTTCCACCTCTCCTTCTGCCCTCTTCAACTCCTCTCATGGCCCTCTACGCCCTCTCAAATTCATGACCTCTTAAACTATTCTTACATATCTAGAGAGAGCCTGTTGAGTCCAGTTCGTGTTGTTCCTATGTGTGTTTGATTAGGGCTGACCACTTGGATTGGATAACCGCCATCAGCAGGTGTTAATTTCTAGAGTTCTCCATCCAGGGATATGGCCTTGGCAGAGTTTTCCCATCTTTGTTGGAGTGTCAGCAGATGCGTGGGTCTTGTTCAGTCAGCTGTATTTTTGAGATGTCATGGCTGCATTTCTCTGTCATACATGGAGACACTGTCTCACAGCAGACACCCTCGTCCTCTGGCTCTTACAGTCTTTCCAGCCCTTCTTCCGCGATGTTCCCTGAACCTTCTTCGGTGTAGGCTTGTGTTGTAGATGTATCCACTGGGACTGGGCACCCCACAGTCGGTTGTTCTCTTCGTTTTGACCAGTTGTGGCTCCTGTCATGGTCTCCATTTGCTGCAGAGGAATCATAAGCATTTAGAATGCAGCTGGGACTTCTATTGGTTTAGCAAAGTGGCAGTCATAGGTTCTCCTTTAGGGTCCATGACCTGATCAGCCACCTTTCTTAATTTGCAGCCACTCTCAACCCAGTGGTAGTTTATCTCCTTGGTTTTAGCATTATTTTTTATCAGTTCCTCGATTTTTTTGCACTTATTTGTGACTTTCCGTTATTATTAATTCTCTATTTTCATACCTATCCTATTTATTCTGTCTGGCTTTTAAGTTCCTTGAAGGCAAAGATCTACTTCCTTGTATCTTATTATGATATCTACTCTATATTAGATAACAAATATTGATCAGAAACTGGAGGTGGGGAGTCAGTGTCCTGGGTGATGTAGTCACAGGGGAGTCCCCTGCTCCGTTGCATAGTTCACACTCATGTGGGCAGCCCTAGTTAAACTCAAGTGAGTCACAGAACAAAATGAAAGGACATGTGGACTCTTGAGATGATTCAGGACACATAAAGGCTCCTGCCATTAAGCCTGACTGTCTGAGTTTGATCCCCAGGGTGTACTTGGCGGAAGGAGAAGAGCTGACTCTCCCAAGTTGTCTTGTGACTGCCACATGCATGATGTGGCATGAACATGCCTCCACAGACGATAAATAATGAATGTAATAAAAGAAAGAGTGATAGTGGGAAGAGGACTTTATGGGGGAAGGAGAATCAGAGTGGAGTAATGAGTGTGAGCAGAATGTATTATATACATGTATCAAATTGCTAAAGAATAAATTAATTTATAAAAACCTATAAAACAAAGTTTTAATCTCTTCTAAATATATACCATTATAATCAAGTTTTTCTCTATGAACTACTTAACATTGTACTAGTTTCATAAATTCTCAAACTTAATTTCTCCTAAGGCTGATCTACCTTTTTAACGATTTGTTGTTATAATGATGTTGCATTATTACATCATCAAGAAAAAAAATGGGAACTTATTTACCCCATAAATCTTATATGCTCAGAACATGTTTTCCTAGAAGTTCATTGGAAAGCTACAGAGATCCTCAGATTGAGTTCAGTGTTCATATACTTCATGACTTCTTTTCATAATCTGATAGTCTTATGACAGTGATTGATCAGAAACTCACTTGTCTCTTGGTCGTTGCTCATGATAGCATTCCCATTGTATTTAGATTAATTTAAAGTTTGGCATCAGAAAGCCGGAAGCCCGGACAGGAACCGAGACAGACACCTGTACAGCCTGTGCGGGGACCTTGATCCTGGAGTTCGCGGCACTGAGTCGGTTCACAGGAGCGACAATATTTGAGGTGTGATTTTCATGGCTTTTCCTCTGGGCTTTGGGAAGAGCTAACTTTGTTTGGACTCACCCTTGTAGGATTACTGTTGCTTTGATGTCCTGTAATCAAATTTCAGGGTTACAGGCATGGAAGTCATTGTGATGCAGCTGTATTAAATACAAGTTTGCTTTTTGTTCACAGACCGTAAAGTAAAATTTAACTCTCTTCTTAGAAGAGTGTTTAGCTGTATTATGTAAATTTGACGACTCCTTTGTGGCACAGATGTCCATGCATCTGTGTTTTATTTGTTAGACTTCCAAATGGTTGGTTGTATCTCTGAAACCTTCACAGATCACTTAAACCCATTGTGAAATTTTTGTATATAAGCTTGATCAAGAGTAATTTGTTTACTTCAAGGGAAAAGTTACTTGTTAATTCAAAAGACATGTATCACCCCACATATTTTATTGGGGTCTATCTTTGTCTTACATTAAAAAAGTCTGATGTAACTATAATTATCTTTGGAATGCAAAAGTTACTTAGGTGCCCACTTTGTTAGACACATGACTTAGGTGATTTTTTTTTTAAAGTCATAAGATGGTCACATAGACAGAGCAGAAGTAGGGAACACATAGCAAGCACCATTACAGATACTGGATAAGGATGTGAACAAAGCCAGCAAGAAGATCTTGTGCTGTGCTTGTCTGGGTCTCAATGGATGATACATTCATATGCCTTGAGGACAGATTTATCAGGTGTGATTGGTTAATGTTTTAATCTTAAATTTTAAAATACCTTATTGTCTAGTAGTTTCCCTTCATTAAACAGTACAGGTACTTGTACATATGTTTTAATATAATATTAATTAAATATTAAATTTTTTAGTATATTAAATTTAATTAAATATTCAGTTCTTAGTATTCTGAAATATTGATGCATTTATAGGTGAAAATGAGTCTCAATGAGATAAGTCTGTAGTCTGTGGGTGAACAAATGGAGTTGGATTTAGAGTCCATGTCTTTACTCTTTCCATTGGCCTGTTTTGTTTTTCTGAATAAATCTATTGAAAAAAATCATGATCTAAAAACCTTCTAGGATGCCATTGACAGAGCATCGCTGTGGCAGGTTTTGAGCTGTGGTCTGTTGCCGCCTAAAGGTTGATGTGAAACCACAGCCATGCTGAGTGACTCACTTCTGTCTCCCTCTCTACTTTATGAGAAATTGTGACCAGTGACAGTATGACCCACAATGCCTGAACTATTTTCTATCTGTCCCTTGTCAGAAAAATTTTGCTGACCCTAGAATATGGAGACCAATATATATAAAGAAATCAGAGTACTTGTATTAGTGTCCTATAATTCAATTTTAAGTTTTGATTAAATCTGTAATTTTACTGTTCCTGTTTTTTTTTTTTTTAAGCTGTAAAATAGAAGTAGGGAAATACAATCAGCATCACACTTTACAGATTTGAAAATTCACCATTTAATTATAGTTGTGGTCTACTTTGTTTCAATATAATTACCATTCATCATTTGCATCAAGAATGTAAATGATTTTGCACTCTATTGCCAAACCTACAAAGTAACAAATTAGGTTTAATGATTTTTTTTTGCTTGCATTACTAAATAAGTTCATGAGCTAAAATTAATTTAGAATTTTACCAGTAGATATCATTTGCTATTCCATTTATAACATCTTTTTATCTAAAGCTAAGAATTTTGGTTCTTTTTGTTTGTTTTGTTTTTTGTTTATTTGTTTGTTTTTCGAGACAGGGTTTCTCTGTGTAGCTTTTGGTGCCTGTCCTGGATCTTGCTCTGTAGCCCAGGCTGGCCTCGAACTCACAGAGATCCGCCTGGCTCTGCCTCCTGAGTACTGGGATTAAAGGCGTGCACCACCACCACCCAGCTCAAAGCTAAGAATTTTGTAAGAAATAATTTCAATTTAATATCCAGTGGGTAAAAATAAATTAAAGAAGTGGTCATAAGGTTATAATTTTATATATACATATGTATGTATATATGGATATGTGCATTAATATACAAATAAGTCCTCAGTAGCCTAGTTTATTTGCTAATTTTTCACTGATAAAATTATGTGTCACTTAAAAAAATATCTGAAATGACTTTCAAAGATAGCATGTCAGTTGTGAATTCTCTTCAAGTTTGTGAAATGAGAATACTTTAGGAGATTTTCACTTTGCACTTCGGTGGTAATAATTGTTTTAACAAGTGCATTAATTATGTAGTTAATATAATAATCAGTGTATGGATGTGAGCCATGCTGCAAGAGTAAATGGCCATGGATATTCTCTGGTGAAATCTCTTAATATGAAATGGCTGAAAAAAGCCAAGGCAGGATTTTAAGGAAATTTGTAAGTGGTTGTCTTAAGAATTTTGCTTAGTTCTTAAAAGATCCTATGGATCTTGGATTTATGGATTTCCCCCTTTGCCAGAGACAAAGTTTTTCAAATATGCTTTTTTTTTTAAATTATAGGAATATGCAAGAAAAGCTCTTGATTTTCTCTGGGAAAAAAGACAACGAAGTAGCAATTTAGTAGGTGTGACTATCAATATCCACACTGGAGACTGGGTGCGCAAAGGTATGCAAGCTGGGCTTTACAACCCAGGCTGTCACATCCTTGGGATGGTTGGGAATCCAGCGTTTGTGAAGACCACCAGGCTAGCATTGTTTCACGCCTTAGTCATGTAGCGTTAGCAGGTGTAGGGAGACAAGACCCCGGAGTTGATTTCTCTGAGGACTAGGGATCAGAGTACTTCATCTCACTTCACAGTTTAGTGGATATATTTAATAATGTTATCACAGTCTGCTCTCTCTCTGTATAGCCTATGTTTGTGTCTGTTCCATGTCTAAAGATGAGGCATTAGTACTGCTTCAGAGTTACTGTGAGGGTTCCATGAGTTGACTGGAGTCCTAAGGACAGCCCTGGCTGCGTGCATTGTGTGTACTTACTATGAAATGTCACTGCTAATGCTGTTAGTCCTCCCGATTAATGACTTTACTCCTGGATTCTAGCCTGAGGAAATAGTATGAACCACAGGAAATTTGTTTCCAAGATATCATCACATATTTATTGATAATACTGGAAAACAGAATTAAGTGATAATAACAAAATAGCTCAGAAAATTATATTCTAAGTGTTATTACATTAAGTTTTTAAAAATAGAATTAGAGAAAGAAATATAACAATGTTATGAGTGGATAATATAGGGTATCATAAAGAATATTTTATGTTTTAAAACTCCCCTTTAAGACAAGCACTGAAGGATGGATGTACACTGAAATGTTCCTAATGAGGTTATCTTTTATGTTTCTGTTTTCCAAAAGGCTTATCCTGTGTATAAATAAAAAAGTGTTACCTGTATTTAAATAAATAAAATTATATAATTATCAATCTATGACAATTAAAATAAATGTAATGTTTGTACTTACTGATCAGCTACTCTTGAACATCTGAGACCTGCCCTGAGTGGTTGATATACCCAGGCTTATTTGTTTGTGTACAAAAAAAGTAATTACCTGCCTTTAAATAAATACAAATGTAATTATTAATCTGACAGCTAAAATAAATGTATTTTTAAGGCTTGCTTTCTTCTCTCTCTATCATCCCTCCCTCCCTCCCTCCCTCTTTCTCTCTCTCTTTCTCTCTCTCTCTCTCTCTCTCTCTCTCTCTCTTTCCTCCCTCTCTTCTTTCTCTCTCCTTCCTTCCTCCCCCTTTCTTTCTTTTAATTGAGGACAATTTAATTAGAGTTTAAAAGAAAAACCCTAGTGTTGCACAAACCCTAATTGGTCTTAATAATAAAAACCCATAGTCAGACATCCGGGTGAAAGCTGAAAGATGGGAGAAGCAGAGCAGCCAGCCCCTAGAGTTCTTAACCTCTACCAAATCCTCAACTTGAAAGGGAGAGGAGCTCCCCTGTCTCCTCCCAATTCCTTTTCTCCACCTAGCCATAACACTTCCTATCTCAACCTCCCTAGTGCTGAGATTAAAGGCATGTGCCTCCCAAGTACTGAGAGCAAAGACGAGAGATCCTAAGTGCTGGGATTAAAGGTGTGTGCCACCACTGCCTGGCCTCTATGGTTAACTAGTGGCTGGCTTTGCCCTCTGATCTCCAGGCAAGTTTTATTTGTTAGAGCACAAACAGAATATCACTACATCCCAGGACAGGCAAGCTGTAAATCTTAGCACCTGCCTGGGGAGGAAGATTTTTGAAGGGAAAGAGAAAAAGCTGTGCCATTTAAGTTAGGCCAATATGGAGGTCAGGCACATGACAGACAAGCAGCTACATGGTAGGGAGGGGAGCTTTGGAGATAGAATGAAGCCCAAAGTGTTAGGGAAAGCATGCTTAAAAGAGAAGAAAAGGAACTCAGAAAAGCAGACACATTCACACAGCTCCATGGCTGTAGTGCTGTACAGAAGGCAGGAATTCTGCGAAGGGCACATTATTTCATTAAAGGGATAATTATCCCTCCCATCTCTTTAGCATGACTTAAGGCAAATCAGCCGTCCTAAGAGATGGTGCCTTCCCTGGGTGATTGACCAACCCAACTGTATTAACTCTTAAGGGAGCAGACTGTGCCCAGGCAGCTCAGGACAGGAAACCAACCCACAGGCAGCATTTCCAGTTACACCCTTGTTTTTCTGGCCGGGAAGTGTCAGAAGGGAGCTCTGTCTGTAGACTATATACAAGGGTGAGACTGGAACTCTAGTCCAGACACTCATCCCTTCTGTGAACAGCTTTGGAACTGAATCTCTGAGTTTTCATGGTGAAAATGGGCTTTATCTGCTCCCCAATTTCAGCTGTCTACTCAATGATTTTAGGGTTACCTCTTTAGAGAGGAGAATGTTAACAGTAGTATTGGGGGCCTATTAAGGGAAAGATATTTTCTTCTGGTCAGAAGAACGGAATCCTTAAAAATTTAAAATCCATACTGAGTTTCATAGTGGCTGGGCTAATTTACATTTCTACTCAATTATCATTAATGTAGAGACCCTACTGATTTTCTGTTTGCTTGGCCTGTCAAGAATTAAAGTAGAGCCGGGCGGTGGTGGCCCACGTCTTTAATCCCAGCACTCGGGAGGCAAAGGCAGGCGGATCTCTGTGAGTTCGAGGCCAGCCTGGGCTACCAAGTGAGTTCCAGGAAAGGCGCAAAGCTACACAGAGAAACCCTGTCTCGAAAAACCAAAAAAAAAAAAAAAAAAAGAATTAAAGTAGATGATTTCTAGCAGTGATTTTCTGTCATTCCATTTTTGCTATATATCTGTTGGGTATGGCAGGTGCACTGAGCCCTTGGTCACACTGGGTAGTGACCCTCTCTCTCAGTCCAGTCTGCTGTCTCCACTTACCTCGTGGGGCTTGCAGATACAGCTCCCCTCCTCCTACTCTTGCTCCCTGCAGTGCTTATGCTCTAAACCTGTCATTTATAGAATCTGCACATGCCTAGATGGACTGGATTGGTTTTCGTATTGTAATCTGTGGATATCTTTAATGCGTGTAGTTTGTACTATTGATGGTATTTCAGTATGTTGCATCTTTTCTGTTTTTTTTTTCATCCTTTTGTTTTTGATTGATACCTGTGTCTCTAAAAACAAATGGAACGTGCTCTCATATCCCTTTGTTTGCTCCTCTCCGACCCTTTTCTGTTAAATCAACATTACTACATCAGTATTTCTGACTGACTGTCTGGAGTCTCGGTCTTGCTCTCTTTCCCCACCTCTCCTCTCTTTTGCTCCCTCCCTCACTGTTGCAGTTACAGCAAACTTCATTGAGGTATTTGCTTGCTTGTACTTTGCATATCACTTAAAATATATGGATTGTCTCTTAATTAACTAGTCTCTGTATGTATGGGTTCTGCTTCCTCAGTCACCTGCACATGGAGAAATTTTTTTGGGGGGGGGTGTTTGCATTCATTCTAAACTTATATAGACTTATTGACTCTAAACAATACAGTATGATAAGCATATATATGTGTGTTTATCATATATATTTATATAGCTTGTACATTGTGCTCTGTATTAAAATGAATTTGGAGATGGCTCAAAGCACACGAGGCTGTGCTAGTTTACACCATTAAAATGGTACTTGGGCATCTTTGGATTCTGGCATCCCTAGGAGTCTTGAAACCAGTGTTGTGCAGATAACAGAGATGATATACTTCATACCAAACTATTTGCAGTAGTTTTCCCTGGGTACCAAAGCTGTATTTCCCTAATAGTTCATTGTTTTAATATTGGAGTGATGGCTTAGCTGTGCATGATTCTTGGTTTAAGTTACTTTCCATCAAGTTTTTAAAAGACAACTCTTTGTTTTCAAACATCCTGTTAAAAATGTGATACTGTTCTTATTTCTATATCCTAATATATGATCTGTTCTTTCTTTCTGGAAGATTATAAATATCAAAGACAAAGAAAAGCTTAGAAAAATGTTGTTACAATTTTAGGTATAAGTTTTCTTTTTTCCTTTCAGCAGTTTTTGGGCCTTTTAAATTTAAAACGTTTGCCTTTAATTGATAAAACTTGATTTCTATTTTTTTATTTTTATTGTTTAGAGATTTTCAATTTGTGTTGGCTAAATCACTGTTAACTTGTCCTCCATATAGCTTAGACATGCTGATATAGTTTTTCTAAGTAAGAAAAAATTATAACCAATTTCATATAATAACTTTTAAAAACAAACTATTTGCAGCAAGGGAACTAGCCGTTATCCGTATAGCAGACAGGGTTATATTTCTGTAGGTGTACAGTTTTTATGTTCAAGTTTCATGTTGACAATGTAATTTACACTCTGCTTTACTGGTGTCCTCATTTGTACCATATGAATTTTCAGACATGATTAATAAAGGACCACATTTATATGTGTTTCCTCTAGATAGTGGAGTTGGAGCAGGGATTGATTCATATTATGAGTATCTGTTGAAAGCCTATGTCTTGCTTGGAGATGACAGTTTTCTGGAAAGATTTAATACAGTAAGTTGATTTATTTTTCTATTAATTTGGTAGCTAATTTCATTTGAGTTCAAGATCGGTGAAAACTTAACAACCTAAATGACGCTCTTAAAAGCCCGTCTTTAAATGTGTCGGAGTGTTTTGTCAACACTCCGATGTTAGGGCAATAGTGAGTAAAATACACTCCAAAACACTTTCCTTTTCATCTTTTATCAGGAAATTCGTAAATCTGGCAGTGTATGATATGGGTACATTTGGGTTTTACCTATTCTTGAACACAGAAGACAATTACTGGAATGAGATAGAGCTAGCTTTCACTTTGGGGTTCCAATTCTATTTGAAATGTTGGAAATTTGACCTCGACTTTGATCATACCAGACAAGCAGGGTTTGGCTAGTGTGTATTCATTTCAAAGGTGGGTGTCCTAAGACTGGAGCACAAGAACCACAGCTAGAAGCTTTGGGAAAGGAGATGGTTGGCCTCATCCTTGGGTTGCTTTTGTGATTTGAAGCAAGCTAAGATTAACGTAGCAAACTCATCAGCTGTCAACTATATTCATTTCAGCAATTTACCTTTTGGGTTTTTTTTTTTTTCCCACCCATCAGTTCACCCACATTACATATGTGATATGTTTTGATACTGTAGTTAACAGTAGGAAAGAGACCTTAGTTTACATCCTGTTTGGACATCATACCGGTTGTGTCACTTTGGGATGGGTGAGCACCTCTGGTTGCCTTTTTCCCATCTACAAAATGGGAATACTAGTGCTTTTACTGCCAGGTGTGTGGGGAGACTACAAGAGTTTTTATGTACAGAGTGATTAGAACATAGCTAAACGGATGACAGATGGTCAGTAATAGCGATTAAATACCGATGAGCCGGCAAAACAGCTAATTTAAAGTCCTGTTAAATTGGGGCTGGAGAGATGTCTTTGTGGTTAAGAGCACTGGCTGCTTTTGCAGAGGACCTGGGTTCAGTTCCCAGCACCCACATGGCAGCTCACAACCCCCTTAACTGCAGTTCCACACAATCCAATGTCTTCTGGCCTTTCCAGGCACCAGACGAGTGTGTGGTACACAAATATGTGTACAGGCACTCACATGCACATAAAATAAAAGTAAATAAAACATTTTAAGTCCTAGTAAATTTTTGAATACTAAAGAAAAAAAAGAAAGAAAACTGTCTCTATATTTGCTGATAGTAAGTTGTTTTTTGTTTTCCTTTTTAGGACAGGTAACTCTTCGTTGGGTCATTAACTAATACAGCTTGCCCTGTTTTCAAAGCTCAGACATATATAAGAAAAGCAGTTAAAAGAAGGGAAAAAGGAGATTCCAAGGACAGAAAAGGCAGAGCTAGCAGACCGTGAGAATGGTAATGGTGACTGTGTGCATTAGTTTGGGTAGTAGTGAGTACCAGAATATTGTGTTAGCTGAGAAGGGACCACATTCCCTAGATGAAAGAGAAAAGAAACCCTAAACTCTATAAGATGGAAGCTGTGATTTTGTTCTAAGGGGACCAGAGAACATCACTGGCCCACATAGGCATCCTAACCATCCTAACCTAATGATAGAGATGCTCAGATCTGTTTCTCAGAAGACTCTACCCCCGCTTTTACTATGTATATGGGTTCATATATGCGTGTGTGTGTGTGTGTGTGTGTGTGTGTGTGTGTGTGTGTAGGCCAGAAGCTGATGTTGAATGTTGTCTTCAGTTGCTGTATGCCTTACTTTATTGAGATGGAATCTCTTCACCAGACCCAGAGCCCCCCAGTTTGGCTAGATTGCCAGGCTGGCAAGCCCTGGGGAGTCTTCTGTCTCTACCTCCTGAGCACTGGGATTGAAGAATGCTGCTGCACCTGGCTTTTTCTATGGGCCTGGGTATCCAAACTCAGGTTCTCATTCCTCGAAGCAAGCACTTTACTGAATGAGGGATCTGCCTGGCTCCAGAAGGTCTCTTATTAATTGTCGTCTTTAATATTCTGCCTTCTAAAGATAGAGGATCTTGTATGTAGCTAGGACACCTTTGAACTCTTTCCTCCTACCTCAGCCTCAGTGCTGGCATTGTGGGCACATGCCGCTGCACCTAGTCTCCTTTCCTTTAAATCCGTTCAGCATCTTAGTAGATGTTTGTATGAATTGTGTGGTCGGTCAGTCTCTCTCTCTCTCTCTCTCTCTCTGTATGCACCCATGTATGGTGTGTGCACATGCCCTAGGTTTGAAACCTTGGGCTTTCTAGACAAATGTTCTTCCACTGAACTAAACTCATACTTCTGCATCTGACTGAGAAAATCTATAGCAATATATATAATTTCTTTCCATCTAAATATTTACACAATCAGTTGACATATAGGGAATTTACATATCTGTATATATTCAGACTTAATTTCTTTACTGTGCCATATAGTATTTTTTTTGCATCTACTTTCATGAACATTTTGTTATGATCTTTCAGCATTACGATGCCATAATGAGGTACATTAGCCAGCCTCCTCTGCTACTTGATGTGCATATCCATAAACCCATGCTGAATGCTCGGACCTGGATGGATTCGTTGCTTGCCTTTTTTCCAGGTTTGCAGGTAAACCCATTTTCTTAATATTAGGATAAAATTATTTTAATTAAGTGCGTTTGTGATCTTTAAAATCGAATGATAGCCGGGCATTGGTGGCGCACGCCTTTAATCCCAGCACTCGGGAGGCAGAGGCAGGCGGATCTCTGAGTTCGAGGCCAGCCTGGGCTACCAAGTGAGCTCCAGGAAAGGCGCAAAGCTACACAGAGAAACCCTGTCTCGAAAAACCAAAAAAAAAAAAAAAAATTGAATGATAAAGTTATTGTTTCAAGGTTGTACTAACTTGTAATGTGATGGTTATAGATGAAATTAGCTCATGCTTTACTAAGTGATTTTGTTGTTGACATCTAGGTTTTAAAGGGTGATATTAGACCTGCTATTGAAACTCATGAAATGTTATACCAGGTGATTAAAAAACACAATTTTCTACCGGAGGTAAGCAAATAATATTTGAAATTCTCCTTTACACACACATATTTTTATATATCTATCTATATCATCTATATGTATGTATAATTTCTAATTTAAAGATAGAAAGTGTTGTCCTTAAGATGTGGCCACTCCTTTAGATTGATTTTTTATTATATATATTGTATCTTCTTGCTTTTCTTTTTGTGTTGAGAGGTCTAGTTTAAGATAATGATGATACTGCTATAAAAGTCCAAGCTTACTGTTTCTCAGCCTGTTTCAACTCCAGCCATTGTAGTATTCGTCACCACCACCCCTTGTGGTTTGGCTTCTTTTAGACAGTTGTGCATCTGTGGGGAACAAACCGAGGCCCTTGTGCAGGCCAGGAAAGTGCTCTGCCACTGACCTGTATTCCCAGCCCTAATCTGTCTCATTCCGACTTTCAGAACAGTTTTGACTTTCTTGCAATTGTGTGCAAATGTACTGTGCACAGCAGGTGACTGGGGGAGTGTGTGTATACCACAGTGCCCATGTGGAGATCAGGACTACATTTGTGTGGTCTCTTTTCTCCTTTACTTTTATGTGAGTTCCAGGGATTGAACTCGGGTGGTCAGCCTGCACGGCAAGCCTCCTGACATGCTGAGCCATCTTGCTGGCCGTCATTTTAACTTACGATGCACACCATCTAGGGAGACCTTGTTATCATTTATAATCGGAAGCTTGTTTGATGAAAGTTATGTTCATTAGATATAATTTTGGTTATCATACACTCATCCTAAAAATTTTGAGAATGTCTTCATACTGACTGAAAATTACTTTTCTTTTAAAACAATATTACATTCATAATAGATGTCTTTGCTACACTGATTTGAAAAGATACTGATAGCATGCTTTTTGGCTTTCCAGAAATACACCTTTAAAATTTTGTAACATGTTCATAGCCGCCTTCTTTCTGTTCTTGGTGCAGTACCTAAGCTTTCCGTTAACACAGGTGTTTCCTAAGGTGTTAGCTCTGGAAAGTGTAGTTTTATTAACTTTCAAGTGCAAGGCTGTGCATTATAAACAGCTTATGTTCATGTTGAATCACATGAGGTTTCAACTAGATACACTGATCACAAATGAAGCTTTCTTTTATTCTTTTTTTTTATTTATTTAAAAAGAAAAAAAAACTGTTGGAACTGAAGAGATGGCTCAATGCTTAATGTACTGGCTGCTTTTCCAGAGGACCCAGGTTTCATTTCCAGCACCACGTGACCATTCACAGCCATCTTTAACTCCAGTGCCAGGGGATTCAGCACAGACATACACATAGGCAAAACACCCATACACTTCAAATAAAAAATTTAAGAAGATTAATATTATTATTATTAATAACTAATAGCCAAGAACACTCTTGGCTAATATTGATTAAATTTTAAATAGACAAATTTTAATTTTAAGTAATTCCTTGATTTATTTTACTGAGGATTTGACATTATTATAAAAGTAAACAGACTACAATAAAATATACATACTTGAAAATACATAGAATAGAAAATGCATAGATGAAAATAGAATAGGAAATAAATAGAAGAGAGTAAATTTTAAATATCCTCAAAAAATGGTGTTAGATAAAATACGTTAATTGACTTGATTTAACATTTCACTGTGTGTAGGTACATGAAAACAGTAGACTGTCCATAAACACAGTGTTGCCAATTAAAGAAATGAAAAGGAAATCAGAACACTAGAGAGGTACTAATTCAGAGAGAAAAGGAAAGAAACAAACAGAAAACTCAGTTATCAGACAATGTAGGATGGGTTTATTGGCATCACTAAGTGCCATTACTGGGTTTTCTGGTTTTATTGTTGGTCCGGTTGGTGATTTAAAAGGTAATTGTAGGGCTGGAGAGCTGGTTCAGTTGGCAAAGTGCTGGCTATGCAGCTCTGAGGCCCTGAGTTCAGTCCCTAGACCCCATATTAGCACACCCCTGTAATCCCAGAGCTGGGGAGACAGAGACTCCCTGGCCAGCCACCCTAACCTACTCGGCAGTTCCCAGGCCAGCGAGACCCTCTGTCTCAAAAGGCAAAGTGGACAGCACCAAGGAACAACACTCGGGGTTGACCTCCACACGGACATATGTGAACACACACACATACATGAACATGGACACACAATAACAATACCTCATAAGCTTGGTTAAACAGTCTTCCTAAAAATGAGTTAGTATTTTAGCAACAAGTCAGTATATTATGAATGAAAATTTACCATGACTCAGATGTTAATTATTTTTACCTCATATATATTGCTTTATATTCTAGAACTGCTTGTGTAATTCTCAGTCACATTTTGATGCTTCTTATATGTTGTTCTGTACAGGCATTTACTACAGATTTCAGGGTCCATTGGGCTCAGCACCCTCTAAGGCCAGAGTTTGCAGAAAGTACCTACTTCTTATATAAAGTAAGATAACTTACCGTTCTTGTCTTTCCCCTACTGTGTGTTGGCTCTGTTGCTTTTTTATAATAAAAATGAGTATTTACTGTTATAATGGTTGGATATATCATTATTTGCACTCATTTAGCCCATGAAATTATAGAAAGATGTAAGATTTGTTGTAAGCTGATGCCTTTTCAAAAGTGCTTCTGAAGATCTAGATAGAGGCTGCAGCTCCAAGCAGCAGACATAGGAAATTGAGATCCTGACTGTGCTATAAGTAAGGCCCCTCCTGAACACTGTGAACACCTCTGCTGTAAGGAACAGGGGTGACAAACAAAAACCAAAACAAAACAACCACTTCTGTGAAGATTTCTCTAAAGGGAGGCTTTGTTTATAGATCTGCGTCCTAAAGCAGCCTCCTCCCTTCAGTCGGGGAGCGCTCTTTTGAGCACTTAGAAATGTAACTTAAAGGCTGAGGTCTATGGTTTCAGTTGTTTAGGGAATTCTGTGATCAAAGCCGTAGTGTATTTTCAGATTTATGTCCTGTGTAGTATGTATTCCTGTGCCCAGCACAAGGCCTGGCACCTGGTCGGCACTCGGGTTCCTGGAGAAGTGAATGGGTGTGTGGCAGCATGTGTTATGTCTCTCTTCTCCTTTTCTAGGCTACAGGAGACCCGTACTACCTTGAAGTAGGAAAAACACTTATTGAGAATTTGAACAAGTATGCTCGAGTGCCTTGTGGATTTGCTGCCATGAAGGATGTTCGCACTGGGAGCCATGAAGACAGGTAAACAAGCACTACTCCCTTCCCTCAGCAACCACACAGCACACGGTACAGCCGCTTGGGAGGGTTCAGAGAAACAGTGTAGCGTACTGGAGGGTGCATCCTTAGTTCACTGTGCTTGTTTGTAAACACTCTCGGATCCACTGCTTTTGAATTGTTTGAAAAGTGGTGTGTGTGTGTGTGTGTGTGTGTGTGTGTGTGTGTGTGTATTTTTGTTGTTGTTGTTTTTGTCATAATGCTTGGTGTGTAGTAGGTACTCCAGTGATTTTTAAGTAGATATGTGAATATTATATATCAGAACCTGTTATTAGGGACATTAGAAACATTGTCTCCTGTGCTGTAATGGTTTTTTAAACATCATGTAAGAGAAATTATCAAAATAATGAAAGATCTGGATTATAGTTTTATTCAGTCAATAATTCTTTAACAACCTTATCATAATCAGTGTGCGCGCTGATTCTGTCCCTATCAGGGAGACCAGTGGTGGTTTCTGTTTCACTGGATACTAGATAGATGTGGGTACCATGAAGTACTCACGTGATAAAGGGCACACACATTGATCAGTGTCGTTGTCACTAACTATCCAAAGATCACTTATGTAGTCTTCATATTTCTGAATGACCACTAAAGCTTGTTTTTGCACTTAGCTAGCAAACATCCATTTTGTAAATATTCACGAGGCCCGTTATGCGCCGACATTATACTAGTTTTAAAGATTAGACGTAAAGTCATGTCCTTTGAGCTACTGAATTAGTGAAGACAAGCATATATAAACAGACTTTTCAGATGTGCTGCAACCATGCAAGCTGGTATGCGATCTTCACCGAAATGTTTCTGGAGAATCCTGAGTCCTGACAGTTGAATAAGAGAAGGGAAAAATGGTTTTAGGCAAAAGCACTGAAGACATGAGGAACACAGTACTCATAACCTCACAAGACTGGCCCTTAGTCTTTCTCTCAGTGTTTCAGAGAGAGTTCCTTAGGCCTGGGACCCCTTCCCTGACTGTAGCTGATGAGGAAAAGCTAGGCTTTTGGAAGTGGACGTACAGATAACAGCAGAAAAGGAAAGCAAAGACTGCCTAACATTTCTGCTCTCCAGGTGCTCCTCTGAGCACTTTCTATGTTTACCTCATTTGATCCAGCAACCCTTGGGAGTATAATTCCATCCTAATCCTCATTTTAGAGATGCAGAACCCAAGGAGAAGTAATTAGAGAACTTGTTCAAAGGCATCTGATGAGGCTAGTTGAGAATCCTAATCAGGACGTTGGCATAGAGAACCATGATATAGCTGCAGTTTATTCAGTGAACCGTAGTTAAAGCACCTACTTTATGCCAGGCGCTGCCCTAGTGTTAGGGTTGAAAGCTGAGACCCACTGCTGGCCCTCCCATGCTTTGCAGTTGGTGAGCAGGTCGCTGTGTGAAGAAATGAGCGGACATGATAGGTGCTGCAGGACTAAAGGGACACACTGAGGAATTAGAGGTACAGCGATTCAGTCTGTTCAAGGGTTTCATCCTTCAGGGTTTACCAACCTTCTCTGCTCCCTCGCTCCCAGGTCCTTCTTTCATGGCATTGTTGCTGGGCTTCTTCCCACGGCCTTTGCTCCTTTCTGACTGTATTCCAGTGTATAGACTGTCTCTTCAGTTCTGTGGATTGGATATAGTTTGGTGGTAGAACACCTAACCTAGCTTGTGTTAAGTACTGAATGTCATCCTCAGCTTTGAAACACACACACATACACACACACACACACACACTCACAGAGAGAGACAGACAGACAGAGACAGAGAGAGAGAGACAGAGAGAGAGACAGAGACAGAGAGAAAGAGCGAGCTCTCATTATGCTCAAGATGTGCCCAGCACAGTAGCACTGGAGTCATCTGGAGTCGGACTGGGTGTTGCTGATGGGGGCAAGGGGCTGAAGTGTGTGTACCTTCTAGCTGACTGAAGACCACTGTTCAATTAACTTAGTGTGTCTGTCACATGGGAGCGTTTTACCTATCACGTTCATTTGGCCCAAACTCTAGTCTTCATTGTGCTGTATTATTAACTGCCCTTAAGGTTTGTTTGTTTTTAGCTTTGTTATGTTCAACTCACATTGAATTTGTGACTGATCCCACTAGTCTCAGATACTTAACTCTAGGCTGCTAATAAAAATATTCTCTGTCTTCATCTTGAGACTAATTTTTAAAGCATAAATTTAGAACTTCATATTTATCCTAAGGAATTTTCATTTTTGTTCCTGGACAAAATTGTGGGGTTAAATATCATCTCAGGAATTTTTTGGCTGAACCACCAATTTTCAGTATCCTACAGCTTAGAAAAATATAATTTCTTTCCATCCAAATTATGAGGGATAATTTTGGATTGGGATTGTGACCAGTGCCCCATACATGGCACTAGAGAACTTTTAGTGACAGACTGTTTTGGGGTGCATATTCCCCTACAGATCTACTGACATGGTCCTGTAGGTCACAAGCATCCACATGTAACACACATACAATCATATGTTTTCAAAAGGAAAATATTTGTATTTTCTTAATACTATGTGATTACTAAAAATAATTCAAATGATGAAAAACTGAAAATCTTCTTAAGACCCTGCCGTAATGTGCCTAAGGTAACACTGAACAATTTGGAGGTCATATCAGACATGGTAACAGTACCTTTACATTTGCATGTGTGTATGCATTTATGGCTTTACCTACAGCTAGATCACCTACAGCCTATAGATGAGTGATCCAACTATGCCTTCTTCTTTTGTAAATGTTTATAAACAGATTTGCTCAGTCTCACTGTTCTTACTCACTAATCAACCCACCAGTCTGCAGTTCTCAAAGTGGCATTCAAAAAATGAATTGTAAGTGTATTGTAGACGAGCAGGACAGGTTTTGTTTTTTCTAACAAGATTTACTTCTAACATGGGCCACAGAGTTTCCAGATGTTACGGCGGGAGATGGCTCAGTGGGTCCGGTGCTTTCGGCACAGCGTGAGGACTTGAGTGTGATTCCCAGCCCCCACTTAGGAAGCCAGGCATGTCCACATGTGGCTGTAACCACAGAGGTGCAGGGCAGAAGCAGGATGCCCAGAGCTCACTGGGCACCTGCTGTAACAGATTGACTAGTTCCAAGTGCAGTCAAAGACTGTCTCAAGAAATTAGGTGGAGACTGATAGAAGGCACCCGAGGTCAACATCAACTCCACATGTACATACAGCACACATCTGTGTAGCCCAGGCACACCCACACAGTGTTCAGAGATAGGGAAAAGTAGAGCTGTGGTTTTAATCTCATACATAAGCGTACCATTTTGTTCCTCTTGCAGAACAGGAAACAGGCTTTAGGTAATGTCCCAATGGCCAGAGACCTCATTAGCAGAGGAGCTTTGTCTTCAAAGCCTGTCCCTTACCACTCCCATCAATTTTTAGTAATGTCCTTTCAGCTTGCATTCAGTTTGGTGAACCTCTGTTGAGGATCTCTGATGTGCCAGGAATTGGGCTAGGCTGGAAGCGTGGTACCGCAAACCTGTTAAGTAAACTGCAGCCACTTATTACCATCAAAACCTTGGGCTTTGTTGTGGGAGGTGGTCCATTTACTTAAATTTGATGTTATAATTCCAGCTGCTCCCTGTACTCTTTCTCTGACAGGTAATTTTATTTAAACTCTTGGTAAAGCATGTGCACTCTTCCCCTTATATTTCTCTCCTCAACCACGTGGATAAATAGATAAATGCTTACAGTCTGGGAGATAAATATTTACAGAACTGTGTTTACAGTCCTGTGGCTGTGTGTTCATTTCCATGGAACTTTTTATAAATGATTTCTTTTACTTTTAAAGCCTTCCTCATCACTTTAATGCCTGTGTAGCAAGTGTCGTCAAAGTGACGTGCCTTATCCATGTGTTAACATGACTTGAAGACTCTTCTATGGGACTCATTAACAAACTTCATCTGAACTACCTCCTTGCTGTTGATTCTCCATAGCAGAAAGCCTGTTAAAAGCCTAATGTGAGGTTTTGATAAGATTAATGTACCTGTGAGGTAGGCAGCTCCTCGGTATTTTATGCCATTATGCTATACTTGAGTCCAGCTTATTTTGACAGTGGAGGATTGAGACAGTCTGTAGTTGTTTGGCTGTTCAAATTGTATTGGCTTTTTAAATATTATTTTTAATATTTTAATATTATTTTTTAATTGTATTAGATTTTTAAATGTTTATTTGTGACTTTTCGATTTAGAATGGATTCGTTCTTCTTGGCTGAGATGTTTAAATATCTCTACCTGTTATTTGCTGACAAAGAAGACATTATTTTTGACATAGAAGATTACATCTTTACAACAGAAGCTCATCTGTTGCCCCTCTGGCTCTCCACCACAAATCGCAGCACCTCCAAGAAGAACACAGTGAGTTTTCAATTCATGCCTTCCTCATCTTTCCACTTCTGTCTATCCACTTTCCTTTTCTAAGTAGGAAGTAACCCATACTTAGAATTCATTTAATATATGCACGGTGAGAAGAAAGTGCTTGTAATAGTATCTCATTTTCTTTTAGGGTGTCACTCTTGTTTTATAAGCAATATTTTCTTTTTACTCATAATATTAAATAGCACTATTATTATTAGTTACATAATTTTTTTTAATGTTTCAGACCTCGGAATACACAGAACTGGATGATAGTAATTTTGATTGGACTTGTCCAAACACTCAGATTCTTTTTCCTAATGATCCATTGTATGCTCAGAGCATCCGTGAACCCTTGAAAAATGTGGTGGATAAGAGCTGTCCAAGAGGCATCATCAGAGTGTAAGACATATTATTTTCTATCTGTCAATACTAAGTTAATTCACAATAAATAACAGAGCACTTAGGGGCTGTAACAGTAGTCAGAAAGACTTGCACCTAAACCAGATACTGGGGTATGTAGTTTTTATTGAATAAAAATTATGTGAACTTTTATCTATTTTTGTTTAATAGCAGACAGTATATAACAGTTTTTAAATTTCTCTAGCTCATTTTTAGGCACAAAAGAGTCAGCTAATTCATCATGGCTTGTATGTATAAGAAAATACTGTGCTCTGTATGTCTGTAGTTTCTGCACAGTGGAAAGGCAGTTTTTGCTTGGTTTTGTTTGTGCTTTATTGTTTTTAGAATTGCTTCCTGATTGTTAACAGAACTTGGGAGGCACATAAATGAGCTCATTTTTTTCTATATGGTTATTAGAAAGGCCGTTGACTACAAGGGAACTGAAAAAATGAAGTGGGCAGCATTATCCACTGATGAAAGTATTGTTTTGCTTTTAAATACTGTGAGGGCTGGAGAGGTGGCTCAGCGGTTAAGAGTACTGGCTGCTGTTCCAGAGACCCAGGTTCCATTCCCTGTACCCAAATGGCAGCTCACAACCATCTGTAATGCCAGTCCCAGGGGATCTGATGCCCTCTTCTGGCTTCCAAGGGTACTGCATGAACATGGTGCGCAGTCATACAAGCAGACAAAACACCCATACACAGACAATTTTTAAAAATTAAAACTGAAAAAAAAGTGAGAAAAATATGTTTTAGAGAAAGACAGCATACATGATATAGTTTTTTGGAATACACACACAAACACACACAAAGTGACAGTTTGTTAGTAATCAGAGTCATGCGTAGGAAAATACATTACTCCAGCTTCACCAGTTGTAAAATTAGCAATTTTGCAAATATCTACTAAGGTTATTCTTATTTGGTTTTTGTATTTCACTGTTTGTAATGTGTAGTTAGTTGTAAGCCTTGTTTCTGGTTCCTTTCTGCAGAGAGGAGAGTTTCAGAAGTGGAGCTAAACCTCCTCTGAGAGCCAGAGATTTTATGGCCACTAACCCTGAACATTTAGAAATCCTGAAGAAGATGGGGGTGAGTTTGATTCACCTCAAAGATGGGCGAGTCCAGCTGGTCCAACATGCAATCCAAGTAAGACATTGCTGGATGGGCTAGATGCTGTCTTTGCTCTTTAGTGCGAAGAGGGTGCTGGCATTTGACCGTGTAAACTTTAGAGTAGACATACATGGAGCTCTTGGGAAAGTTCCTAATTCCCTGTAATCATTTGGGTAACTTGTTTATATTAATACCGTCAAAGATAGGACTTAAATCTAATTTTTTCTCTCAGTGTATTGTCTTTCCACTATTTTAATTCAAGTTAGTGGTTAATTTTAATATTTATATGATAATACTCCACACTATTTTAGTTTTCAATAAGTACTAAATCTAGGTATTTCATTCGTCACAGAAGTCAAGCTTTGAGTATATTTGTACCTGAAAAAGATAACATATCTTTTAGATAATTTTTTATCGGTTTTTACTTTAAAGATTTTACAACATGAAACCTCTAAGTTATTTACTTTATTAGCACATTGATTCCGAACAACAATTATAATATTCTGAATAGTTATAAGCTGTATGCACACTCAAACAACCTTTACTCTCCAATTCAGCTTTCCCACAACCTCACTTTAAGATTTGTATCTATTTTCTTGCCATCTCCATCTTCCATTAAGAGTATCCTTGTGTCCTTATGGTCCCAAATTGTGAGTGTGGCTCAAGCGTTTTTATTTAGGATACCCGTGAAGTAGTGGCCACCAAGTGGCCTCTCAATCTTTAATACAATTGAACTTTTCTGTAACCCTTGATTTTCCTCTTCTTAAAACATGTCCTTCTTTTTGGCTCCAAGGGAGTTCCAGCAACATAGTTCCTTTTCAGTTCTTGCTCTGCGCCTTGTAGATTCCTCTGTAGCTCTGCTTCCCTGGCACTCCCACTCAGTGTAGGGTGGTCTACGACTCTAGATGATATTCTTTTCTCTCTATTCTCTTCTTCAACGGTCTTCTGTCTCTGACACTAGCTTTAACAGGTGACTTCTTGGACATATGCATATAGCACTCATTCCAAAAATTCTAAACCCAGCTTTAATATATTTGCTATGCATTTGTTATATATTTGCTATATATTCTCAGCATTCATCTGCCCTGAATTGAATGGTGTTTTCCTTCTCCGAGCTTTCCTGTCCTTACCTCAGCTCTCTTCTCTGTTTTCCATTCAGTAAACTCGCATCATTCTCTGAGCTCTTTCTAGCGCTAGAAATTTCAGGGTGCGATTGAACTCTTAGTATCTCTCTCTCTGTCCTCCAATCCCCTACAGCAAATCCTATTGGGTTTTTTGCAACTTTTTCCTATGATGGACATCTTCAATTTCTCCTTGGTTGAGACTTAGTTCTCAGTTATACACAAACAGAATTAACTGTTCCCTTGTGCTGACTTTTTTTTTTTTTTTTAACATTGTTAATGTTTGCATGTCTTTCTCCACTAGCCAAACCTAAAGACTGTCTCCCAGGGCTTCAGCTCACTGTGGGGACAGGATAAGTTCTTAATACCTGTTTCGAATCTCACTGAGTCTGCTTGCTAGTTTGGAGTTTCAAAGAGGAAATACAGGAGTCAGGCAAGAAGCTTCTTTTCCTTCAGAGGGGAAGCCAGTAGAGGTCACCAGCCAAGGGTACTTGAGCATTTGATACAGCACAGTTTCAGATCCCCATCAAAGGTGGTTATCCATGGGAAAGAGACACTGATCAAAGTTACAGATAATGCTTTTCAGAAAATTCAATTCCTGAAAGTAGTGTATTGAGGGCAAGTTAGATGGAAGATATTTAGGGGGGACCTAAACTAAAAGGAGAAATTCCATGCAGACATCTGTAATTTAGAGAGTCAGAAAGATGGAGACGTTTGCAAGAAGGAGAGCCAAGTAAAGCGAATCTGTTTCTCTGTAGGCTGCTAGTTCCATTGATGCTGAAGATGGGCTGCGGTTCATGCAGGAGATGATTGAACTGTCGAGTCAGCAACAGAAAGAGCAGCAGCTACCTCCACGAGCTGTACAAATTATCTCCCACCCGTTTTTTGGCAGGGTAGTCTTAACCGCTGGACCAGCTCAGTTTGGGCTGGATCTATCTAAACATAAAGAGGTATGTGCACTCCAGTAAGCTTACTGAAATTAAAATAGTAAGTATTTGATGTCTTTGTCTCTAATTAAGTAGCTTTACGTTTAGAAGTTGGGATCTGAGTGTACATTTCCGTGGTAGAAACACACACTCAGCTGAAACCCTGGCTTCAGTCCCCACAATAAACATTACTTTAGCATTCAGCCTCCTGCACGGAAATGAAAGCATCCTTAAATTTGTATACAGTACCTGGGGAGATGTCTCTGTCATTCGAGTGCTTACTGCTGTACACACATGAGGACCTGAATTCAGCCCCAAGCAGCCACAGAAAAGCCAGGCGTGTTAGTGTGCTCTTCTAATCCCAGCCCTGAGGAGGCAGAGACAGGAGGATCCCCAAGGAGCCCTGGCTGGCCAGCCTAGCCTAATTTGTGATCCCCAATTTCTAGTGAGAGACCCAGTCTCAAAAAATGAGGTGAATGACTCTTGATGAATGATAGATGAGATTGATGATTGATCTCTAGCTTCTGCATGTGTACACACACACACACACACACATACACACACACACACACACAGAGAGAGAGAGAGAGAGAGAGAGAGAGAGAGAGAGAGAGAGAGAGAATTCTAGTTCCCTGAAAGCTCATGATACTAAAGTGAAATTGATTAGATTGTAATTGAAGAAGATAAAAGATGATTTTGGTTACCTTTATTTCCAACAGACAAGAGGATTTGTTGCAAGCAGTAAACCCTACAATGGTTGTTCAGAGCTCACTAACCCTGAGGCAGTGATGGGAAAGATTGCCTTGATCCAAAGAGGACAGTGCATGTTTGCAGAAAAGGCACGCAACATCCAGAATGCTGGAGCCATTGGTGGCATCGTTATTGGTAAGTAATTCTCTGTCTCAGGGTATTGATCAGGAGGAGGTGATTTGGGGATTTTCCCTTTATTTTTTAAAATCTTATCAAAGGGTTTGTCAGGTTATTTTTATTACGACATAAAGGATAGATGATCAATGACATGATAATTTCTATATATTTATCTGTCTCTAAAACCCAGAAACTGGTTTCTGCATATTAATTTCAGTGGAGATATTTGAGATAAGGTCTGAGGGTAGAGTTGGAATGTTGTGAAAATACCCCACACTCTGAAAGAAACTGTGCCCTTGAGACCTCAAGTCTCCAGTAAGAATTGCACTCAGCCACCTCCAGTGTGCAGCCTTTAGAGACTCCATTCCTCCACGGGGTGGCAGGCTTTGGGATCACAGCCATGTGGGTGCAGTTAGTGGCCCTGCCACAGAATGGCAGTGCGGCCTTGGCCCAGCTTCAGCTGCTTGTTACCTTTTCTCTCTGAAAATGATGTTTTGAGCTGCAAATACTGGACAACACATAAGAACTGGTTATTTGAACATTTTATCCCAGGGCATTTTTTCCACTGAAATTACAAATTACCAACTTTATCCATGCATTTCAACCTCTGAGTTTTGCTATTCCCAATCCCCCTTTTTTTCCCTCATAACAAGCCATGACTAGCAGCCGAAATTTAAATTTTCTCTATGTTTAAGGGGAAAAGGCATTTGCATCTAGAAAGAAAGTTGTGAATTGACCAGGAAAGTCCATTTTCTATTTTCCATTTCCTTAATTAGTATTCATTTCTACACTGAGAATACGTAAGACATTTAGAGGATCACTCAGTGACCCTGCTTTTGACTCTAGCATCATGAAAACCAGAAGATGTGAACACTTAAGTATAGGATTTGTTCCCTTTGTTTATTCTATACAGATACTAAAATGTTGGTTTAAGTGAATAAATTTCACTAGTTAAAGAGTTTCAGGAGAAATTGTGTTTAATAATGTAAACCACATTTAGTAAACTATCAGGCTCTTCAGTGTAGGTGTTGCTGAGACACAGCCACACCGACTTGGGTAGATATCTCGAGTACTCCGAGGTGCAGAGTGGGATAGTTCCAACAGAGAACACAAAGCTGGCAGCGTTCGCTGTGTGGCCAGTTACAGGACATTTTTGCTGACCCCTGACTTCAGTCCTTTTAAGTGTGTGTGTGTACAGATGTGTGCATGTGTGCACATTCATTTTACACGTGTGTGGAGGCCACAGGTCAACATTAGTGTCTTCCCAGCTGTTCTCCACCTTATTTTTGAAACGGTCTTTCACTGAGCCCAGAACTCCTGGTGCTAGGGTTACAGATGAGCGCCACCATGCCCAGCTTTTACGTGGTTACTGGGGGTCCATATTTGGATCCTTTGCTCGTGTGCTGGGCATTGTACCAACCGAGCCATTGCCCAGCTCCTTGAGTTATCCTGCATGTCTTTGGCTATTTTCACATGGAGGCTACTCTTACTGAAGAACTTAATGTCTTATTGTCACTATGGTTCTGAGCATTTCTTACTTACCAAGACTTAAAAACAGATTTAAAGTGTAAAATATAGTGTGGATGTGTATCAATCTTAGAAAATACCGTTCTGTGTTAAGATTTTCCCAGTTTCTGGGCAGTGTCTTTGTGAGGCTCTGATATATAAAGACTGTCAGGTCAGACATTTTCTTTAGTATCTGTTCATGCAGAATCCTACACTGGATTCTGTGGAACAAGAATGAAATGATGGTCGGGCGGTGGTGGCGCACGCCTTTAATCTCAGCACTCGGGAGGCAGAGCCAGGCGGATCTCTGTGAGTTCTAGGCCAGCCTGAGCTACAGAGCGAGATCCAGGACAGGCACCAAAACTACACAGAGAAACCCTGTCTTGAAAAACTAACAAACAAACAAACAAACAAACAAAAAAACAAAGAAAGAAAAGAATGAGGTAATGTTTTTTGTTGTCAGAAAATTTATTTTAAAAAGAAATTTAACATGTGTGAGACTTCTTTCTCCTAAATTTTTTTTCTGATGAAGCATTTTTTTCTTTGAATAAATTTGGGTTTCTTTTTTTCTTTTTAATTACAAAAACTGCAGGAAGTAATGATTTACTTGTTATTTTAAGAAGGGAGGGTGTTTACTATATGGAAAGGGCTGATTTTCATTCAGCCCAAGAGTAGTCCTACAGCTGGAGTTGACCAAGGGTACGTGTGAGCTGTGAGCTGCCGGAGCTGCCAGCTTCCACATTTCCCTTTTCTAGTGCTGTCTAGTCTTTGGGTGTTGTACAGCTGCGCCTCCTCTTCAGCCCCTCATGCACCTGCTCCCTCTCCCTCTCTGTTCATAGCTCCCAAAAGGCAGCCAAGCCCTCAGCCTGAGTCACTTGCATGGACTGTCACCCACCACGGGCAGAAGCAATCTTTCTGGGTGGCAGTTCTAGGATCCTAGGGGACTGGGGGTCAGACAGCCATCCGCTGTCTGATCAATTACTGAGAGGACACACTGTGTTTGCCACTTAGTTGGGCCTGTGAAGCAAGTGCTGTGTGAGATGGCATTTTCATTTCCTCATGAGACTGGTGTGTGATACTGTGAGTGACTGTGATTGACACACTATCAGAGATTTAACTGATGCTTAAACAGTGTGAAATAATACTGTTTAATTCAGCTTAGTACCAGCTAAGTAATCCTTGGTCTAAACATTTGTGATTTCAGAGCATTTTAAGTTTTATGGGTTTTTTTGTTTTGTTTTGTTTTGTTTTGTTTTGTTTTTTTGAGACAGGGTTTCTCTGTGTAGCTTTGGAGCCTGTCCTGGATCTCGCTCTGTAGACCAGGCTGGCCTCAAACTCAGAGATCTGCCTGCCTCTGCCTCCCGAGTGCTGGAATTAAAGGCGTGCGCCACCACCGCCCAGCACATTTTAAGTTTTTTAATTAGGAATGCTCAAACACCAAGGGAGGTCAAGATCATGACAGGGAAACCCACAGAGACAGCTAACCCAAGCTCGTGGGAGCTCACAGACTCTGAACCGACAGCTAGGGAGCCTGCATGGGACCTACCTCCGTCCTCCACATGTAGATGACAGTTGTGTGATTTGGTCTGTTTGTGAGGCCCCTAGCAATGGGACCAGGTCCTGTTTCTGGCACATGAGCTGGCTTTTTGGAACCTATTCCTCATGCAAGGATGCCTTGCCCAGCCTTGATGCAGGGGGAGGAGCTTAGTCCTACCTCAACGTGACATGACATGCTTTGTTGACTCCCATGTGAGACCTGCCCACTTCTGAACAGAGGAGGAGCGGACTGGGGGACAGATGGGAGGTGGGGGGAGGGAACGGGAAGAGAGGAGGGAGGGGAAACTGGTTGGTATGTAAAATAAATGAAAAAATTAATAAAAAGAGAGAAAAGGAACACTCAAACGCTAACAAATACATTAGAGGAAATTTAAAAGTTCATTCATAGTTCTGGCTGTGTGATCCGTTTCTTAAAATCTTTCTTTTGTAGGCTTTTCCTTAAACATATGAAAATATCCCAGTCATAATCATAGAAACTTATATTCTGTGTTTTTCACATACTGTTTCCTGTGTGCAAGTAGTTTGCTATAATTTATTGAGAGCTGTTTATAATAGTGTAGTCCAGTAAATTTTTTTGAGTTTAGAGTTTTTGCTGCTTTCAGTTATTTCCTTAGGCTAAGTCATAAAAATAGTTGATCTAAGATTCAATTCATTTGTCTAGTACATAAAGTCATTTCCGTCGTTAGGGAGGTAACAGTGCGTCTCTGCAGTGAACGGCCCCTGACGTCTGTCTGTCTTCTGACAGTCTCTGTGTGGACGGCCCTGACGTCTGTCTGTTTTCTGACCGTCTCTGTGTGGATGGCTCTGACATCTGTCTGTTTTCTGACTGTCTCTGTGTGGACAGCCCCTGACGTCTGTCTGTCTTCTGACAGATGATAACGAGGGGAGCAGCAGCGACACCGCCCCACTGTTCCAGATGGCAGGCGACGGCAAGGACACAGATGACATCAAGATCCCCATGCTCTTCCTGTTCAGCAAAGAAGGCAGCATCATCCTGGATGCCATCCGGGAGCACGAGGAGGTGGAGGTGCTCCTTTCTGACAAAGCAAGAGACCGAGGTAAGAGCCGGGCTGCTGTGCTAGTCATATTAGCTCAGTAGCCAAAGATGCTGACAAGTGACATAGGCTTCCTTTTTTTTTTTTTTTTTAGTTTTGCTTTGCTGGTAAAACTTTTAGAAGCTTATTTAGAATTTTTCTCTTGGAAATAATAGTAATTTATTATTTTTTTTTATTATTATTAGCATTTATTGTTTTTTTTACTATTTTTATTAAATTAAATTATATATAATAAATTATTTTTAATTTACTATTAATATTGTAAAATATTAATAGTGATTTATTATAAATAGTAAAATATTTGCTTTGATGGCTGAATTAGAATGCTTTTAGAACTCCATTTTTACCTGTGGGGTGTTGTATACAATATGGTAGTATCAGTCTCACCAGCATCTACTCTCAGGCCACTCTTGACGAAGGCATTAGAAATGTAGGCGCTTCTGTGCATTTATCACGTGGATTTTTATACTACAGGAGTTAGAAATGTCTTTGCCTGATGAGCAGGAGACCTTAACTCATAAGAATATATGATCTTCCCGAGGCTAAAGTGTTGTTAGGAATTTGGAAGTTTATTTGAGACCACTGTGTGAAGGCTGCCATTTTCAGCCTGAGCATTTGGGAAAGCTGAGGGATAGAGGCTCCAATCCTGCTCCTGGCAGCAGTCTTTTTAGGAGGAGGCCCTGTAGAGGGAGCTGTCTCCCATCCTCTTACTGAATGGCACTGGATAATCTGTGTGAGGTTGTTACTGCCACCCTCAGGGTGTTTTAAAAAGGCTAATAGTACAGTGCTCTCCCAGCCAGTGCTCTGTCTTCTTGTATGGCTTTGCTCTGTGAGAGCCTTTGAATTGTCAGTTATGTAAGAGCAGTGGAGTGAATGAGTCAGGTGTGGAAGGATGTGTAGTTGAAACAGAATACAGGGAGGTCCTGATCTTCTTAAACCCGCCTGTGACTTGCTTTCTTTTTTCCTGGGGCCCTTTTTCAAAATTCCCATCTTTCCCACTCTGCTGTGCATCAAACACAGGCAAATTAATATTAATCTGTATAACACTTTAATGCCTTTGCTTTCCCTGTTTTCTGCTACCATTGGAATTTCAGCAGCAATATTAAAAGGTAAAATGATTCCAAGCTACATTATTAACAGTAGTAAGTATCTTGCATTCATAAACCAATTATATATGTATGTGTGTGCAATACACACACACATATATAATTTTGTTTCGCTGAGTATCATGATAATATATGACTTAATGTAATTAATAACTTCCATATTCAGTCAGTTGTCCCATAATATTCTTTATTGATCCTGCCATAACTAATTCTATTAATTATATATTCCATACTCTAGATGACTTCACTAGTCCAGGCCCCTGCAGGAGTCACTCCAACAGCAGCATTGTTGTATAAGAAATGATTCCTTTGGATCATTTGTTGTTTATACACAAAGTAAAATATTCAGCACATTGGCTTGTTTTATAAGCTCCTGTGAAGGTGAAGGGCACACATGGGTTGAGACTGTGGTAGTAGTAAAGAACCTGCTCCCCACACCAGGAAAAGGGGAGGAAAAACAGTTCTACTAGAAAGAAGTTGCTAAGGAACAGCATTCCCTTAAAAACCGCAGTAAAAAGACGTTATGTAAATGACACTTGAAAGCACTTTGACGGGCCATAGCTTTGTTAAGCTGTTAATGTTACAGTACTCCTTTAATAGAAGGGTTTAAGGCTTGTGTATGGAATAGCACTTTGAGAAATGTACAATTGTGTTAGCCAAGCCAACAAGTTATGATAATTAATATCTATCACTGTAAGAGAAATGAGTGATACTAGTCCAATCAGATCACCCGCTTTATTCACTTAGGTAATAGTCTAAGAAGTTAGACTCTGTAGTGGTCACCATTAATGTGTCCCATACCATCACCTGCATCAGGAAGTGGAGGAGGCGCCTGCCTTCTCCACTGTGCTGAGTTAGAGTCTGCAGCAGGGATCAGAATTCCACATTTAGACACAGTCTCAAGCGTTGTAGTACAGTGACTCTTCACCTGCACTTTGAGAGACATGGAAGGGGACCCAGAAGCCCTTTCTGTCTCCTGGCTCTGGCTCGTGCATTAGAATTGTGGAAGTGTCCTCAGTAATAAGCACCCAATCCAGGCAGCGGGATGTCTTCAGACCATCCTTCCAATGGTGTCACATTGCTTGCTGATGGAGAAGGCCTTTCTACTTTCAGTACAGGAGATGGAAGCCCCAGACAAGCTCCCTCCTGTACCCACCTTTTGTCTGTTAGTGTGACTGTTAGGATCTGTATACCTGACACAGTCCTCCTACCTGCTAGCCACAGTGTTCAGATATTACACATCCTTCAGAAGCCGAAGCTCGAGAAGTTTATCAGGCAGAACTGCTGCTTCCTTGGGGAAACCACTAACACTTGTAAAAGTTCAGTTGTCCATGCTCTGTTCTTGAGCAAAACTTTTAACACTGTGTCTCTTAGTGTCTCATTGCTTCAAAATTTGAGGTTTTCAAGATATTCAATAATTCCAGCCCTGTCTCACAGACAAAAATAATGTGTTGGTGACCTTTAAATTGAAGCAGTTTACAATTGTTTCCTTAGTAGTGGGAGGAAAGCCTCAGTGTTTTAAAGTTCCCGTACACTGCCATGCTTCCGGCCTCCAGGACAGCTCTTTGTGCCCTAAAGGCTGGAGGCAGACGCTTTCCAGGCTGCTGTATAGTGTGTGTCTGGTAAAGAGGCAGACAGAAAGTGGAGGCGGGATTCAATGAGAAAGAGTCCACCTTGTAGACTGTCCTGGATTGAAGCCAAGCAGTGTCGGTCCTCAAGGAGCCCCTTCAAAGGAGGCTGCAGTCGGCTGCCGTCCTGGAGTTGACTGGAAGACCGTAGGAAAGGTCCATTCCAGGGAAGATGAGCTTGTACGTGGGCAGATGGCTCTCTGCTGCAGAGGAACAGCCCAGTGTTGTGGTCAGGAAGCCATGCTTGCCTGCCTTCCCTTCTCTAAACAGCTATGTTTCTGTGTGGATTTACCTTCTCTGTTTCTCATCCCTGTGGCTCTTATCCACTTTGACAAGTTCAGCCATTCTATACCCAGTTCAAATGCCCCTTCTGAATGACTTTTTTTCCATTCTTGGCAGAGTGTAAGTTTTTGTCTTCAATGTATTTAGTGATTATTGCATGATTGTTTGTTACATAGCTCTTCTTAGCCCTGTGAGCTTTGCTTTCAGTTACCGTGGAATGTGCTGGCGAATGGATGATTGTGTAACATTCAGACTCCTAAGTCTTCACCAACGTTGTCTTCCCTTGATTAGGAAGACCCACTGATGTTCTCTGGACCCTTGTCCAGTCTTTTTGTTTCTGTTTCTTCTGATTTGCCATATCTGGATCAGTGTTAGACCCTTTAGAGTGGCAACAGGTGCCTGAGAGTGGAGACGTAACAAGGTGGCTATCCTCGGCTCCTTTGAATCTTTGTTCCTCTCAAAGCCCAGGCTGACTTGGCTGCTGCCGCCTGTTTCTTGTTCTGTGGGTTCACAAGCTTTACAAGCCCAATAGGCAGCGCTTGGAGCTTCTGTACTTCTAACCCGTTTGTTTACTCCCATACCAGTATTTAGACGCTTTGTTTGGAAGACATTTCACATGATAGCTCTTCCCTTACTGAATCTTTTTAGAATTCAATTTTGTATAGTTCAAAAATTAAAAGAAGGAGAAATGAGATTCTTTTTGGAATCATGTATTTGAGTATTTTTTTAATAGAGAGTAGAAAACTGTTAAATGTGACAACTTCCTGTTCTGGAACATATCTAAATGTAATCAGCTCTTATTTTTTTCTTTTTATTATAATTATATAGTATTAAGTAATATGAGCCTTATACCTGTCATAATTTAGTTTTGTAGTTTTTATTATATTATGAGAAAATATATGATTTCACTTTAGCTGTTGGCGCTTCTATTGAGGAGTTACTGTACTTGCAGTTAGAGTTTCCTTTACCAATTTTTTTTTATCAACCTTGGTAGTAGTTCTTGAAATTAGAGTTGCTTTATGTCTTACTTAGGGTTTCTATTGTTGTGAAGAGACACCATGACCACGGCAACTCTTAAAAAGAAAACATTTAGCTGGGGCTGGTTTACAGTTCAGAGGTTGAGTCCATTATCATCATGGCAGGAAATGGCAGCATGCAGGCAGACATGGTGCTGGAGAAGGAGCTGAGAATTCTACATCTGGATCCGCAGGCAGCAGGAGAGAGTGAGACACTGGGCCTGGCTTCAGCATCTGAACCCTCAAAGCCCACCCACAGTGATACACTGCCTTGGGTTTGGGGTCAGAAGCTTCAGAATTGGAGTTAGAAGCATCTCTGAGACGCCAGCTTGTTACATGGATGCTGGGATCCAAACTCTTGTCCTAGTGATTGTGCGGCAGGCACACTCAGCCCCTGAGCCATCTCTAGCCATGGTGTTTAATGCATTGTAGTCATGTTGAAATTTTGTATGCATTTTAACATTTCTGTTCGGTGCTTTTGTCACTGATATTCATCCAAGTCAGCATTATGCTATGAGTTATTATTAGTCCTTTCCATTTGGAGTGATGTTTACTTTCCTGCCAGCACGTTCTCTCCATAACTAACTCCACAGCAGATGGGATTGTAAGACCTTGACTTCAGGGCCACTGTTTACTGCTTGATAGGACTGCTTTATTTCTTAATCTTGTTGCAAAGTTGTAAGTGAGGTGTGCTTTTTTTTTAAGAGGGAGAGTGATGCATTTGTTTCTTTCCTATGCAGATCCTGAAATGGAGAATGAAGACCAGCCATCTTCTGAAAAGGACTCTCAGAATCAAAGTACAGAACAGATACTGTCCCTTCCTCAGACAGTTGACCTGGTTGATCAGGAGACCCCTGAAAACCCCCTAGATTCTCACTCCGAGTCTTCGTCTCCAGCAGACATTGAAGAGGCTGCTGGCTTTGCCCCTTCTGAACAGATATCTAGTTCCACAGAAAGCCTTGAGACTACAAGTCTTGATGGTGAATGTACAGATTTAGATAACCAACTTCAAGAGCAATCAGAAACTGAGGAAGATTCCAGTCCTAATGTTAGCTGGGGTAAAAAGGTCCAGCCTATAGACTCCATATTAGCAGACTGGAATGAAGATATAGAAGCATTTGAAATGATGGAGAAGGATGAACTCTGACTCTGTAAGGACTCTGGTGGTAGACATTTAAAAAGAAGAGGTAAACTTTGGTTTTTGATACCCTATACCAAGCAGGCGCTCCTGGGAGGCTCTGAGCAGTGCTCAAAGCACGTTCTGACTGGGGTAAGTAGTTACCATAGGAATCTGGAGCATGCTGTGTTAGAGCTGACCTCACCAAAACTGTCCTATCCAAAGTGGAAACTCACAACCCCTCAAATGATGGTATTGCATCCCCTGCAGCTCCCAGGCCAGGGGAGGGTGACTGGCCATTCCTGGGTAGACAGGAAATGAATTCCGCTGATAGGAAGTGGGAACTCTGGCCAGTGCAGCTTTCTCATTGAAGGGAGCTTCACTGCCTTGGGTTTGGGGTCAGAAGCTCTGCTGAGAAGATTGGAATGAGTGCTGTGGTACTCTGGCCTTGCTGCCCTCACAGGAACTCTTTAAGTGACCTGCAGGTTATGAAGCAGAGGCATCCATAGTAACAACTGTTTCTGCTCATCATTTCACCTGCTTCATTCAGTGAGAAATGGTCAAGATGACCTGATTGCTTTTTCTCTCCCTACGATGCCCTTGCATTTAAACCAAAGGTGAAGCCAGTGTACTTTCTCCAGTGAGTTTTCCTACAAAGACCTACTGTGGGGCCAGGAAGAGGGTCATATAGATAGAGTGGGAACTGGTTGCTTGATACCAGGGGTAAATAGAGAGAAAGAGAAACTATAATGTTGCAATATCAACTTCCCATCGGGCCATAGGGGAAGCGATGACTCTCTAAGTGGAAATCAGCATTAGCTCCTTGGGGGTGGATTATATGTCTTTTCCCGTTCATTTCTCTTAAGGTGGTTCCTCCAGCCGTCAGCCTTACTCCATCCCATGTTTAGTATCCAGTTTGAGCCAGAAGCCTCCTCCCAAGCCTTGTTCCTGTTCCCTATCTTATGGAGCCATGATAACCCATAGTAGTGGTCTGCAATCCCGGGGTGACTACCACCTTTCTCCTTTTAAGCTGGTCTCTAACATCACACCTAAGGAGTCTGTCACATTTTCTGTTGAATCATGGATTTAGGTTTATTTAAGTTTGTTTTAACAAATACACCTTCTGATGTGGACTTGAAAATTAGCCCTTGGTGACCTGTGTAAAAAAACAAACAAA
>CABHPP010143372.1:0-12102 GCA_902168425.1 Peromyscus attwateri
AGCAGGGTTCATAGACAAATTTTTGTCTGTTTGAGAGTTAGACCCCCTTGAGCTTGTTGGTAAGATAACAAGTAGGAACTAGGAAAGAAAGAGCAATTTGCACAGAAAAGGGCTGTTGATACAAGTGCTTTAAAGAGCTCAAGGTTCTGGGTTGGAATTATCTTTGACTGTAAAAATAAGGAAGTCAAGTCAGAGACTTTTACATGTCAGTTACCGCCAGGCATAAAGAATAAGAAGTATTAGGCAGGTGTCGGAAAGTTCCTGTTTAAGTTAAATCCATACATACCCTGTGCCTTGTCATCATAAAATTGAATTGTTTATTGAAGAAGGCAAGAAGCTCTCCTGTGATTTTCTGTTTCTAACCACGTAAGTTTTATAGTTATCTCCCCTGGAATGTAAACCTTACCTACGAAGCCACGGTAACTGCGGGGCTTCCTCTCTGCGGCTGTTGTAAAAGCTGTATCTGGCCACATTATGTTTATTATAAGAGTAATTTCCACTAGTCTATGTTTCTTGGAGCAGGCAGAGATTCTGCTCTTGTGTAGACTACAGCGTGTATATCAGTTTGGTGCTGAGGGCGTCTGTAAACTTGCTAACCGTATTCTCTCCTACCTACTCAGCAGATCTTTTAGTCCTTGTCCTTGGCAAATCTGTTTATAAACTGAAATCTGTGGTTCTCGCAGAGTCTTTCCTAAGCACACCATGGAGCCTATTTCCTTCCTCTCTTCCTTTCTCTCTGCTCAAGCCTGGAAGAACAATGGAATGAGAGGTCAATCAAAACGGACTAGGAAGGAGAAAACAGATAGGAAACAGAACTTCATTTCTTAAGTTAATTTTTGACAACTTTATACATCTAGATAGTGTGAATATATGCACTCTGTTACCCCTTTTTATCCTCCTCCCGTTCCTACAGACCTATTTCTTGTTCCCAACTAGACCTTCCTGCTTTCATTGTGTGTGTGTGTGTGTGTGTGTGTGAAGGTCATTTCTAGCAGACAGCGTTTTCTGAGACTCCTCCCCATCCTCTGGCCTTGATAATCTTTCCACTTCCCTTTTCTATGACATTCACTAGTTCTCCAGACAAAGATGCTCTAGATGTCCTATTTACAGCTATGTACTCAACGGCCACTTATTCTTAGCATCTTGATCAGTTTTGAGTCTCTTTTGCCCACTGCAAAAAAAAGAAGCTCCTCTGCCTGAGGACAGCAGCGCTAGTCTTAGAGAATAAATATAAATAGGTAGGAGGCAGTTTGTAGCCTCCACTTCTGAAGACTGGGGATGGGGGCAATAGAACAGAGAGATAAGATAGCAACTCTACAGATGCATGGAGAGTTGAGTAAAGGTAACAAATGGAACCACAGAAATGATCGAAGGGAAATACTCTTTTAATTGGGGAGTGTATGCATTTGTATGGAAGATGAGACGTAGGAACCCACCGAGAAATATTGGAAGAGTCCAGAGACAGAAAGTCATCAAACAAAATCTTGGAGAAACTAAGAAGCTATGGGATAGAGGAAACAAAGCACAAAGCCAGTATTTGAGGGGTAAGGGGCACTTCTTCATTTGTGAATAAAGAGGAAGAGTAGATGGACATGTATGAACAGGACAGCTCATTCTTAATCCCCTCAATATTCCAATAAGACAGGAAGAGAGATAAGTCAGGCTGAGGGTCTATGAGAAAATAGGCACGCTTGGAAATTGTTCAGAGTAGAGAACTACAGATGCATGGAGAGTTGGAGTGAAGGCAACAAATAGAACCACAGCAGGATACAAATAAAACTCCAGTAGATTCAACAAGCAGTTCCTGGCTACATGTGGGTGTAGGCAGTGTAGAAAATCATTAACACCCATTTAAATATTAGGAACACTGGTCTTTCCATGAAGCTACAGAGCTTACAGAATGACCAAAGAGCAATATCTATTAATCTATCTTTTGCCACATGTTCTGTGGCTTTACCGGTCTGTTGGCATGTTGCTTCTCCTTTTTTGGTGGCTGGCATCTCTCCCTGCCTTCTTCCTATCTCTCTGTTTGGATTGCCCACCTGCCTCTAAGCTGCCTTGCCATAGGCCAAATGACTTTATTTATCAACCAATCAGAGCAACACATATTCACAGTATATAGAAAGACATCACCCATCACAAACCCATTAGCATCTTGCAGAAGGATAGTCATTCTCTTAAAGAAACATGGGGATTTGCGGTCCTGCTCTGAAGTTCTTCTAATCACAAGACACAACCTTTCCCAAATCTGGAAGGTCTTCCTGCCTAAAAACACAAACCAACCAGCAGCCACCACCACTACCACCACCAACAACAACAACAGTACAATGTGCCAAATGGGTAGACCATCAGAACAAGGATTCACATTTAAACTTAAGTGTAGCATGAATCTTAAAAGGTCTTATTAATAAAAACAAACCCAGAGCCAGGTATTGGGGTGAATGCTGAAAGAGCAGAGAAACAGAACAAGCCACAGCCACCTCACCTTGCCAATTCCTCAGCTGATCTCGTTTCCTCAAACTGGAAGACTCTGTGTCCTCATCCGAATGGATCTCAGCTGAACTGCTGCTCAAAAGCCTAAAAGCTTAACCAGGCTCTAGTTCCTGGTCCTCATGCCTTATATACCTTTCTGCTTCCTACCATCACTTCCTGGAATTAAAGGCGTGAGTCACCATGCCTGGCTGTTTCCAGTGTGGCTTTGAACTCACAGAGATCCGGATGGATCTCTGCCTTCGGAATGCTAGGATTAAAGGTGTGAGTGCCACCATTTTCTGGCCTCTATACTAGTGACTGTTCTGTTCTCTGACCCCAGATAAGTTTATTAGGGTGCACAATATATTGGGGAACACAATATCACCACACTTAAGGACTTGTATCTATCTGTGTGACCAAAAGCTCCTTTGAGTCCTTTGCCTGCCTAGAAGATAAAATAAGGAGTTTAGTATGTTCCCAAAGTGCCCATGTCTACCTAATCATCCTCTCATTTTCCCTATCTCTAACTTTCACACTAGAGTTGTTGTTGTTGGTGGTGGTGGTGGTGTTGGTGGTGGTGGTGGTGGTGGTGGTGGTGTGGTGGTGGTGGGTGCATGCATGCAGTGCACACACAGAGACCAGAAGTGGATGCCCAGGTATCCCATTCCATCACTTGGAACCTTATTCCCTTGTGGCAGATGCTCTCTCTGAACCTGGAGCTAGACTAGCAGCCAGCATGCCTCTCTGTTCCTCCCACAGCACTGACATTACAGGTACACACACCTGACCACATCCAGCCTTTAAGATGGTGCTGAAAATCTAAACAGGTCCTTAGTACTTATACAATAAATGCTGTGACCCACTGAGCTATTTCCACAGTGCTCATGCTGGTGTTTTTAATGAATGTTACAGGGTAAGATATGGGAACAAAGGAGAATGAAAGGACTAAGATAAAAACTATGAATGGGAGATTCCAGATTTTTTCCAGCTGTGCAATAAGAAAAGAGAGTCATACAAGTACAAGTACTCGTCAGTTTTGAGTGCTGAATTTTGTTAATTAATCCTCAAGCTGGTAAAGATTAGGCAGTCTTATGGGCTGAGGTAGTAAGTAGGGATCAGGCTTGTGCCTCTGGTACCTAGAAAGACAAGTTGGGAGCCCTGTAGGTCCCAGGAAGCCACAAGAGCTAAATGTGTGGAGGTAAGAAGGAAGCCTGGTCCAAAGGACCCAGCAACTTGTAAAGATCCAGAGTAGCAAGACAGCTAAACAGAACACCAGGGGCAAAAATCCCTCTGTGTACTTTTAAAGGATGTGATTAGTAACCATGACGCAAAGTGTCAAGTCTGGGATAGGCGTCTCTGTGTACGGGAAATCTGTTCTTCATAATTTCATGAAAGGGTAATTGAACAAATCTGGAAAACATGAAGGAATTTTGAATTGAATTTAAATCAGATTTAGAGAGGTGTCCCTCATGGTGGAAGATCAGGCTCAGGGGTCAGGGCAAAGCAGGTGGGCAAGCAGGGTTTCTGGCTGCCCCTCCTCACGAATGCTTCTGATTCTTTCAAAGGGAACCTTCCTACTCCCTTTGAGGGCTCATGGTATGGCCTCAGTGCTGTTGTTGCTGCTGCTGCTGTAAAAGACCCTAAAGATCCATATCAGAGACCACATAAGCCCACACATTGTCTGTAGATTTCTACCCAGGGTCCACCACCACTAAGCCTCACACAGTAGGGCCTTGGATCCAAGTTCTCTTTCTCCCGAGAGAACTCATGCACCAGGACACAGCCCGATGACTACAAACTAGACTGGCCAGGATAGGACTCTGGTTCCTGCCTTGTGTCATTAAGGTTAACCAACACACACTAGTTTAAACAGTACTAAAGTTAGAAAACGAGGGTGTTCTAGAATTGTTCTTACCACAGAGAGATGTGGTTAGGAACCAAGGCTCTTTCTGGCTTTCCCTTCCTCTATGTCTAATGTTATGCTGCTGTTCACAGTCACAAGACAGATACTGTTTTTCATGTGCCCCTTAATGACAGTATCCAAGGCAGATATGGAGGGAAGGAGTGTTGTGAATCACTTCCTAGATCTTTCTTTTCAGAAAGAAAATGTTTTTCAGAACCACCACCCTGCCTTACCACTACACCTACCTCTATCAAACTAACCCCATAGCACATCTGTGAGAACTGGATCTATCCAGCTGCCAAGAAAGTTTGTGAACAGAAGGTGTGACACTAAACCTCTATCAGGAGAAACAGACTTGGCCTCAAAGCAAAACACTGGGTATTTTTTAATCTCTTATGGGCTACTATCATAGAGCAATGTATCACTTCCAAACTCAGTGACTAACAAAAACATTCTTTTTTTTTTTTTAAACTAGATTGACTGAGAAGTTCTGCTGTGGTTGGTGTGGCTTGATACTTGCTCTTGCATTTGCAATCAGTTCATGGTGGGTGGCTGGGGGGTAGTCACTATGGGTAGGTCCCAACTGCATGACATGCCATTCCTCACCATCTAGTAGGCTAGTCCAGGCTTGTTCTAACAATAGACATAAGGAGCTCAAAAGAAAATCAGAAACTTGCGAATTCTGTTGAAGCCTGGGTACCACAAAATCACCCCAACCCTATCTATTAGCTGGGAAGAAGGCAAGGCAGACCTTGGTTCCAGGGGAAAAGGAAACAGACATCAGGCCCCATTGGAGATGTGATGAAGTCACAAAGAGCATGCATGCAGGTGAAGGAGAGCGAAGGCTGTCCCTCAGAGCAATCAGTGAAACTTGCTGTGATTTGGCATACAACCACAGACCGGTCATCAGATACACAGCCACGGGTATGTCACTCAACCTTTCAGGCTCAATTTCTCCACATGAAAAATAGAGATAGTCAAATGCATCTTAGAGGCTGCAAAATTGTATACGTAATTGTATACATGTTGATACACGTCAAATAACTTATGAATATGTCATCATGTACCCTATAATAATTAGTGTTGGTCCTCATGATTATTGTCATGATTCATCGTCAATGACCAAACCAAGTCTTAAATACATTATTGACAGAGGTATAAATAACAAGAAATTTGATGCCTGGGACCAGTATGAATTTCATCATCATATTTCTTTAAGTTAACTTTGCAACTCACCACACTTCTCACAGATTGGTCAGACAATGACATTATCTTCTGCTCTCTTTAGCTAATTCTATTTCCTAACAAGAAGCTTACTCAGTTGTCCCTCTCCCCTAAAGGGGTCCCTACGATGTTCACGTGTGAATTCTGCTAATATTTTAATTGCAACATTCTAAAAAAATATTTATTTGTCCCCAGTAAGTTGGGGGCGGAGCTTCTTTGGGCAGATGGTTAGTTTAGACCATTCAGGGTATGCTTGAGGGAGTGGAGAGAAAGAGGAGAACATTCCTCGGTATTTATCTGTGCCCTAGCAGTCCAGGGAGCAGCCCAAAGTAGAAGGGTGAATTCATGTTAGTGTGACTATCTTAGTTCTCTGCTCCTGCTAGGGCAAGATAAATGAAGCACCAGAGTACTGACCACCCATGTCGGTGCAAGACAAATTCATTTGACCTTGACCCTCCGTTAAGAAGACACTGCCCGGAAGGGTTTCAGAACTCAGCATTCACATACAAATATAAATGCATGCCCATATGTATTTGCAAGGAAATACCTGAAGAGAAACCTAAATGCTTCACAAAACAGTGCATGCCCTTGGACATGCCCTGCCTTCTTGTGGTTTCTCTTCTGTTTAATCTTCATGATCCAAAACGACATGATGACCAATTCAATTGATAGAAAGGGTTGTTTTCCCTTTTTAAAAAATTGATTTATGTAATACTACAGAGGAATTTTGTGCAACATTGTTCTATCTTCCAGAAACTTCATCTCTTTCCAGACTTACTGAAGGAGCAGTATCAGAAACTTTAGTGGCTGAAGCTGCCTGTACACTGCTCAGGAGGGAGTCTGTAGGAAAATGCCTAGTGTCACACCGGACTTGGCCACTTATAAACTTTGTGACCCTCCTGCAGTGGAGTCTTGCTGTCCTGAAAAGATAGGGATGGTCCATCACTACTGTGTGCATGGAAGGGAAGTCACTTGGAGCACTTAGTACAAATGAAGTTTGACATTTGACTCTTACTGTGCCCTTGTGAGATGTCAGTCTTCACTCTTTGTGAAGCTCTTCCAGCCAACTTATTTCAAATGAAGAGCTCTCTGACAGGTGAACTAGGATCAGAGGCAATGCAAGACTTAATGTGGAAAGGTTAGCATGTCAAGACAGCCCCAGCTAAGGATGACAGCGATGGCTCCACCTCCTAACTTCATGTCTTCTTCTTGAATTTTCAGAACTGAGGACTGAACCCTAAACCCAGGGCCTTGCACTTGCTAGGCAAATGCTCCTCACTGAGCTAATCCCCAACTACAACCTCCTCCTCTTCTTTAAAAATAATCCACTGAATCCAATTAACATTGTTTGTATGTACATGGACCATGTGTCCATATGTGTATGGACCATCAACTGAAACATAGAAATACTACCCATGACACCCATCCTCAAAGAAGAATGATTATTCCTCCCTCAGCCTATCAACTACCAGCATCTCCTGAGTAAGACTTGGGGCCTGGAGATCATTTCCACTGTCTCTTCAGGAATCATGGCTGGCTTGATCATGTGTAGGTTTTGTATATATAACCACAACTTATACAACAGCTCTGTCATGTTCAGAAAAGAGCATTCCTCAGCACTATTCCTCATTCTCTGACTCTTACATTCTTTCCATCTCCTCGTCCACAATGTTCTCTGAGCCTTGGAAGAGAGTAAGGGGTTGATAAACATGTCTTATTTAGAGCTGAATACTCAGTCTCTTATTCTCAGCCCTTCAATCAGTTATGTGTATTTACTGCTGCCCACTGCAAAATAGATATTTCTCTCAGTATGTTTGAGGACACACCAGGTCTATGGCTATTACATACATACACACATACATACATACATACATATATCACATATAACCTATATGGTTAATATATAATATGTGTATATGTTATATAATGTAATATATGGGTATATACAATATAAATATTTAGAAGGTGTAGATGTAACCGACCGCCTTATTAAATAAGAAACACAGAGCCAATGTAAAGGTGAAAGCCCAAGAGGTCAGAGCTAGAAGCCTTACCCGCTTTCTGCCAGCTAGCTTCTCCCGCTAAGAGACCGCTCCGAAAAAGGGGAGTTTCTTCCTGTGTGGTTGTCTTATAAAGAATTCTGGTTCTTCCTTCTCATTGGTTGTAAACCTAACTACGTGGCTGTCTCGTCACGGCCTCTCTGTACAGACCGCCCAAGTTTTCTATGGTTGGTATTGAGATTAAGGGCGTGTGTCTCCAATGCTGGCTGTATCCTTGAACACACAGAGATCTACCTAGTTCTGCTTACCAAGTGCTGGGATTAAAGGCGTGCACCACCACCGCCCTGGCTTTCGCTATGGCTTGCTAATAGCTCTGACCCCTAGGCAACTTTATTTATTAACATACAAATAAAATCACATTTCAGTACAAATAGAATACCACTATAAGAAGGCAATTTGACAAAATAACCATTTAACAAAATAAGAATAGCAGATCAATCCTAGAACCTATGTTGTTTTTCTTTGTTTTCTTTCTTCCTTCCTTCCTTTCTTTCTTTCTTTCTTTCTTTCTTCCCTCCTTCCTTCCTTCCTTCCTTCCTTCCTTTCCTTCCTTTTAACCAGAATTACAATATCAGACATGAAATTCCCTCCTGTGAAGAAGGTCTCAAATCCAATAAGAGAACAACTAGTTATTAATTAATAGTCCCATTAATTAATTAATCCCATAATAGTCAAGCCACTGTTGCACCACTGGATTTCTTGCCTGGAAGGTTGGTATTGCAATGTGTAAGGTCCAGAGCTAGGCAAGACAGATAATGTCTTTTCTCCACCAGACAATTTCATAGCATCTTCCCACACTAGGACAGCTAGGAAACAGGAAGAAAGTCTCCTGGTTGGTTTGAGACTGATTTCTCTGTGTTCTACAGCCAAAATGTGTGGTGTCTTCAGTAATAGGGTTTTACCTTGTAATTATAGGGGTAACCAATGACAACAACAACAGCCTGTAGAGTCTCCCTGTCAAACAACTCATAGAGAGGTATCCCATGCCTTGCACATGATTTTTATTTAATAACTTATTTCCTCCAGTAGTGGCATTGTCCAACTATGCAGGGCACTTGCATTTGAAGACATTTCTAAAAGTATATCTTACTAACAGGTAGAATTATATAAGATGTTTTCATAATTCCTTAGTTTAAGTTAGCTCACCCAATACCCTCTCCTCTCCTCTCTCCCAAGCCCAAGCTACCAGCCCCACTTAGTCCTATAACTTCCATTATGCCCCCTCTTCTTTCATATGATGTGTATTCTGCTATCCATTCAACTATATTTTAATTAGGCTGTGAGATACTAGACTTCCATATGACCTTTTTATGTACTCTTTCTTTAGTTATCCTCCATTTCTCCCATAGTCTAGCTCTTCCTGCATAAGCCTTTCCACCTCTGTACTCCACCAATCTACTTCTATTTTACCTATAATCTACTACCACCATCCTTTACTGTATCCCTTCCCTGACGACCCATTTCTAGCTTTCACTTGTGTCCAAGTTAAAGAAAACTAAGGTTTGCCCCTAGAATCCACATATGAGAGAGAACATGTGACATTTGTCTTCCTCGGCCTGAGTTACCTCACTTTGTACAATTCTTTCCAGTTCCATCCATTTGCCTGCAAACTTTATGACTTCATTTTTCTTTACAGCTGAACAATATATTGTGCATATGTACCTCATTTTTCTTAGCCATCAACCTGCTTATGGACATCTAGGTTGATTCCACTTCCTAGTTGTTGTGAATAAAGCAGCGATGAACATGGATGGGAAGTATCTCTGTGGTAGGCTATAAAGTCCTTTGGGTGTAATTTTATGAGTGGTATAGCTGGGTCATATGGCAGTTCTATTTCTGTTATCCTTCTTTCTTTCCTTCCTTCTTTCCTCCCTCCCTCCCTTCCTCCCTCCCTCCCTCCCTTCCTTTCTTCTTTCCTCCCTAAGAAACCCCATATTGATTTCCAAAGTGGCTGTGCTAGTTTACACTCCCACTAACAGTGTGTAAGAGTTCTTCTTTTACCACATCCAGGCCAGCATTTGTCATCGTCTATGTTTCTGTTGATGGTCATTTGGAGTGGGCTGAGGTAGAACTGCAAACTATTAATCTGCGGTCCCCCAGTGGCTAAGGATGCTGAGCAATTTTTAGGTGTTTCCTAGCCATTTGTATTTCTTCTTTTGAGAATTTCCTGCTTAATTCCACTGAATATTTTTAATTGGGTTCTTAATTTTCTTTTTTCAAATTTTACTTTATATTGATTGTGGATTTCACATCATGCATCTCGATCCCATTCATCACCCTGTCCCTTCCCAGAATGGAAAAAAATCTTTGTGGAAGCTGTAGTGTGACACAGTGAGTCACACAGTCCTTTAGTCTATATATTGCTGTGGGATGTTCTGTATGGCAAATGTGTTGCTAATAAAACACTGATTGGCCAGTGGCTAGGCAGGAAGTATAGGCGGGACTAACAGAGAAAAGAAAGAACAGGAAGGCAGAAGGAGTCACTGCCTGCCAGCCGCCGCCAGGACAAGCAGCATGTAAAGATGCCGGTAAGCCACGAGCCATGTGGCAAGGTATAGGTTTATAGAAATGGATTAATTTAAGATATAAGGACAGTTAGCAAGAAGCCTGCCACGGCCATACAGTTTGTAAGCAATATAAGTCTCTGTGTTTACTTGGTTGGGTCTGAGCGGCTGTGGGACTGACAGGTGAAAGAGATTTATCCTGACCGTGGGCCAGGCAGGAAAACTTAAGCTACAATATATTGTCACTTGCAAGTGTGCAGTGCACATTTTGTTCAGTACTGCTTTGACTGTCCTTGGTCTTGTGTGCCTCCATATAAATTTTGAGATTGTTTTTTCTATATCTGTAAAGAATGGCCTTTGAAGTTTGATTGGGATCTCATTGAATCTGTAGTTGGGTTGCCATTTTCACAAGATTAATTCTTCCAATCCATAAACATGGGATGTCTTTCCATCTTCAAGGGTCTTTCTCTGTTTCTCTCTTCAGTGTCTTAAAGTTTTCATTGTACAGGTCTTTTTTTCCTTGGTTAGGTTTATTCCAGGTTACCATATATTTTAATGGCTATTGTGAATGGTATTGTTCCTTTGACTTCTCTTTCACTATGTTTATATGTTATTTAACTATAAACAAGTACATAAAACCAGATTTGGGGGCTAATATTTGTGCAAATGAGACAAAGCAATCTAAGCAAAGGCAGCCCTTCCCCAGACACACAGCCTATGTGAATAAGCTGAGGGCTGTGAGGCCCCAAATGCCCAGTGCCCTACTGTAGGATACAGTTTGTTCTCTCATCCATGGTGGCTTCACTAGATCAAGCTGACTGACAGTTCATCTAAGTGCCAATGCCTCTTCTGGGATTGCCCTCCAAATCCCATATCAATTGACTCTTCCTAATGGTTGCAAATCTAGAAATGCCCAAGCCAAATTTGCTATGGAAACAGCTCAATTAGTCAGGGTTCTCTAGAGTCACAGAACTTATGGAATGAATCTCTCTATAGATAGGTAGGTAGGTAGGTAGATAGATAGATAGATAGATAGATAGATAGATAGATAGATAGATAGATGATAGAGAGTTCTTATAGGTTGTAGTCCAACAGTGACTAGCTGTGAATGGAAAGTCCAAGAATCTAGCGTTGCTCAGTCCCACGAGGCTGTGTGTCTCAGCTGGTCTTCTGTATGTGCTGGAATCCCCAAGAAGTAGACTTCGATGCCAGTAAAGGAGTGGTTGTGCTGACAAGCTGAGGGCAAGCAGGCAAAGGATGAACACACTCCCTTCCTTCTTTCCTTGTCCTTCCAGCCTCAAGGTCTGGATTAAAGGCATGTGTCATCCAGCCTCAAAATCAAGGTCCAGATCACAAGTTTGCCCTCTATTTCTGGATTATAGTTCATTCCAGATACAGTCAAGTTGACAACCAAGAATAGTCATCACAACAACCAAAATCGTTTTGATCCCAGATGCGATGGCAGAGAAAATGTGCCACTCAAATCTGTGTCCAGGAATAGAATTAGCTGATAACCCTCCTATTGCTATTCCTTTACCACATACTTCCACCATTCACCCTGCAGCCCATGACTGAGGACAGTGAGATGTGAAGGCAGGTCCCATTTAGAACTGAAGGGCTCCCTATTAGCCTAAAGAGAAATTACCAGAACTGCACTGCAGTGCGAGAATCTTCTTGGCTGTCTCTGTCCTTTCTCTATCCTGCCTCTGGTGCTGATCTGGGACACAGTCTGAAGACTATCTGCCTTCCTTGCTTCCCCCTTCACCTTGCATATCACATCCTATCTTGTGGTCTTTTCATCAGATCCAGATTACGACACTAGGTCTGGTGAAGAGGAAGCTGGCCAGTTTGTTTAATACAGACTTAGGGAAGAACCCAGAAAGAGCAATTAAAAGAAGAAGAAGAAGAAGAAGAAGAAGAAGAAGAAGAAGAAGAAGAA